>MPNW01000138.1:81517-128091 GCA_011800805.1 Hirudo medicinalis | reverse complement strand
GTCCTAGAAATACCGCATTATTATTATTATTATTATTATTATTATTATTATTATTATCATCATCATCATCATCATCATCATCACCACCATCATCATCGTCATTATTTACAGATAAATGTTTGTTCTTGTTCGCTTATGCAAACATTCAATTATTTGTTATTAAATTCAATCTTAAAACTTAAGAAATTCATTTTACCAACGACTCTTCCTGCTCCACTCGCCCTTGACCACCCCATGATATAAATCTTAAAATCCACCAGATGACCTCATCACAGATGATGCTGAGAAAGTAGAGGATTTCTAATGGGAATAAATAAATGACAATTATTTTACTACCGAAGTTCTGTGGTGTGGATTGTTCTTCAGAGTGATGCAAATAGAAGCTTTGTAGTAATACGAAGTTGTTACCGGTTGTTACTCATATTAATATTAGTTCATATTATTAGTTAGTTACATGTTAGTTTGTGCATGCAGATATTAATTCATCAATTGATGATGATTTCACTAATATTCGGGTAAACATCATCAACTAAACTCCTTACTGAATATTTGGTGTGGGTCATGAACGTAGAACGAGATGAGTCAATGTATGCAACTTGTTGGAAACATAGCCAAACGTACACGTTCATTCATTTTTACACCGACAATTGTTGCTGGTTGATTCCATTTTTTTAAAACATTTTGTTGGACGCTCCATGAATACTTCTACAAATTCTACTTTTCCCATCATCATCAGAATCCTGCTTACCTCTCCAGGTACAAGAACCAGGAGCTGGCATTGAATTGTGGCGTCATGTTGAGGGAGTGCTTCAGACATGAAGAACTGGTCAAGTTGATTCTCTACTCCAGCAACTTTTACAAGTTCTTCGATTACGTGGAAGTGTCCACGTTCGACATCTCATCCGATGCCTTCCTTACATTCAAGGTATTCTATTATTTGTTCCACGACCACTTATGTTCAGGATGTCCTCATGGGTGGGGGATTGAATGGACAAGTGGATGAATGTGCGGGCAATGTATTGATAGGTTAAAGTACGAGTATGCCTTTATTTTTTGCTTCAATTGGCGTGTTTTTAGCACTCAATCATAAGCTATTGTGCTCGCAGTATTTTTAAGTTGACATTGCTACAAAGCATGTTATTCCCCTTAGTTTAACCTGTGTGTACAATCACGCGATCAGAAGCCAATCAATTTTATGGAATCTGTGGTTGTTTGGTTGCCAAAGTATTCTAAAGCATCAAAATGATAAGTAGCAAGTTATTTAAACTGACCACTTGTGTTTCTATTTTTAGGCGCCTCTGATGCTATGCAAATGGCGCATTATAAATTAATTATTATTATTATTATTGTTATTATTATTATTATTATTATTATTATTATTATTATTATTATTATTATTTCCTTGAGAGAGCATCACATCCTTCGCAAATAATGATCAACATGCTACCCTCTCCCTGTTCAAATAATTTCTCAAGAAGTCAACACCTCTTATTTACCTTTGACCTTTGTGAAGGTCATCATTTTATTTGACACCGCAAGCCTCTGTGTTTACAGAGACTCCCAAATTAAGTGCACTTTCATTGATGTGCAATCTTTTTGTCTGCAGTTCATTATTATTTATTTTTATTATTACTACACACCTTTCAAAAAGTTGGGAAAATCTGTGTGTTTTTGTACGTTTAACTCTTCTGATTGATTAATTAATCAATTCAATTAATTGAAGTAAATGATTTCAACATAAACAACAACATTAATAACATTAACAACAACATTAATAACATAAACAACAACATTAATAACAACATTCATTCTTAAACATAAACTTCTAATTGGTTTACACACATCTTTAAGGTGTAAAAAGCAAACATTTCACTCCTTAACTCAGGTGAATTTCACTTTCTGAAGCCAATTTATCAAGTGTTGCTCATAAAAAGGTCGTCCACGTGTTTACAAAGTTCATTGAAGTCATCCACATGCTTACAAAGTTCATTGGAAAGTCGGTAGAATGCCTTTAGGTCTATTTCTGATTTTAGCACATTTAGTTTGCATAATGGCCTTTTCTTCGCGTTGTAAGGAGACACTGTATTCATCGACTCAGTATGAGTTACATGTTACGTTGTGAGATTGTAGTTGGAAACTATAATGATAATACTAGGCACTGTGTTTGGAGAATGAATGAGATTGTTAGAGTATGGTTAATTTTTAATTGCTTGAAAATATGTCTGATTGAAAATATTCCTGCTAAAAACTGTTGTGGTTTCTATTGGACAATCAGGTCCTAGATGAAGCCTACAAGTAGGTGAAACAAGTTGAAGAATTCCCTAAGCACTCTTCAGTGGGGTTCATTGCGTGAATGTAACTTATACAAAATTACTTATAAAATGACATAACGACATGCCACATGGTTGGATCAGATTTCAAAAGGCCATAGAATTTGGAGAATTGTGACAGAGGATATTGGAGGATGTATTGTGAGGAATGCTTGATCCAACAATGAAGAACAATTTTGCAATTCAATACACATTTACTCACTACATTCTCTGCTGGATGGAGGAGCTTTGCAGTGGAAATGTTTTAGCATTTAGATAGTGCCAGCAGAATCAAACATTTCTGTTGTAATTAGTCGAACATTGTTGCACGAACTCTATAATAAGTCAACTGCTACAGTTTAATGTGAGCTCTTATCCAAAAGAACAATGGAACCCATCAAATAAACTTGTCGTGCATGCCACAATTTTGTTTTGCATTTGTTCTTGTATTTCTGTCTTCGAGTGGCCGATTCATGGTCTCGTGAATAATTAAGCATCTAATAAGTTATAATATATAATGAAGTTGTAATAGCATTAAGTCTATTAATACTTCCGGTGCGATCACTAAGCAGTGGCTTCTCGTGTTTGACTGGTGACCACTTCAACGTTACAGCTGAACTCCGTCAACCCAGTTTTCATTTAGTCTTTAAGGACAAGTGCAGAGTAATTCATTCATGCAAACTGCAAATGTTTTGTTCGTGGAATTATGTAATAGAGATTATTCTCGTTGAAATAATTTAATGCGTTCGTGTAGCGCGCGATGTCTGAAACAAATTTTTTTCTTCATTTGGAGAAAAGGCTTAGAGCTTGAGAATCATTAATTCCCCAATAAATGATGGAGTATTTTTTAACAAATAATTTTTATTTTGCAAATTGCATGTTCTTAATAATTAGAGATTATATTTCTCTAATCTGCTGTTGAAAGGCCATTGATGTTCAGTTGAATTGATGAATTGTTATTCTTATTCTTATTCTTAATGAAATTTATTCAAAACCCTTAAAATTAAATTCTCTTTTAAACAAGTTGGAATTATTGGCTGATAATTGTAAAGCAGATTGCCACGAGATTCATCATGCATTTAAACTGTGTTTTGTTAAAGTCTTTAATGTTTCCACGGTTATAATTTATAAACAGGTTCAATTCCTACTGTTGTACTGGCAATCATCCTGCATTATATAGGCATACATTGTCTATTGATCATTAATTAATTATAAATTATTTATTAATTAATTCTTAATTATTTATAAATTAATTAATTAATTACCAACCGGTAACTTATTTTACTCTTCATCTCTTTCAGGAACTTCTGACAAGACACAAATCTCTTTCTTCACAGTTCCTTGAAGAGAATTATGACAAGTTCTTCACCCCTTACCATGCTCTCCTCAACTCTGACAACTATGTCACTAGAAGACAAGCCCTCAAGGTGCTTTTCATCCTTAGTTAACGATATTTATGATGATAATGGTGGTGGTGATGATGATGATGATGATAACAGTGGCAAATGATGTCTTCACAGCTGCTTGGAGAATTGCTTATGGATAGGCACAACTTCAACGTGATGAACAAATACATCAGCAACCCTGACAATCTCCTCATGATCATGAACATGCTCAAGGAGTCCAGCAAGAACATCCAATTTGAAGCTTTCCATGTTTTTAAGGTTTGCTCAAACTGACGTGTTAATGTTTTTATTGTGGCCATTATGTGTTAATGTTGTTTTATGGCGGCCATTATCACCATTGTTATCATTTTCCTCACTCGCTTTTACACTGAAAAAAATAACAGCCCATTAGAATTTCCATTAAAGGTTCAATTTTGAATGCAATTCCGAATGGAATGACCTTGCAGTGAAATGATGGAAGTTTGCTAAAACGTTCTCCATATTTGAAGGTGTTCGTGGCAAACCCTGAGAAGCCAGTGAGCATTCAGGAGATTCTGCTTCGTCGCAGAGACAAACTGCTCGAGTATCTCTCGAAGTTCCACTCGGAAAGATCGGAGGATGAACAGTTCAATGATGAGAAGGCCTACCTCATCAAGCAGATCAAGGAGTTGAAACCCATCGAGGATGCAGGTCACCAGCCACTCTCCTCCGTTTCCTCTCCGCCTCAGCCCTCGTCCGCTCAACCGTCCCCGAAGATCGGACTGCAGAACGAGGCTTCCTCACCCCCTCTATCGTCTTCCCCGAAGCCTCTGGCAACGAGTCCCCCTTTTGAAGTTGCCCAGCCTCAAAAATCTCCCTCGTTACCTTCGTCCGCAAACCCCTCCGGCAAGCAGCTCTAATGCGATCGCCGCTGCTGCCGCCGTTGTTGCTGTACCACCACATCTAACACTGCTAGCGCCTGCTGCCATCCGTAACCTTCATCTTCGCCGAAGAGAACTCCGCTCGGAGAGATGTCATCGGTTTCCAGCAATTCATTCGTTCATTCACAATTCATTATTTCACTCGTGCGTTCAACCACTTTCATTCACATTTTCATTCCTTCTCAAAGTCTTTCCATGCTTGGTTCTTCATCGGACGTGGAGGAACGTCACGTCGTTTCTACCATTTTTCTTCTTCATGGAGGGTTCGTGCTACTGCACATTACAGTGCAGCAGATGTTACTATGCATTCAAGGATTCTTAATTAGCATAATGATGGTAACAACAACAACGGTTTCTTGGGGATGATATCCTTTTCTTTCTCGTTGGTTGCGATGATTAGGACGTCTCAGTGCATCGATGTTTTATTTCTATTTATAAATATTGGCAACAGCGACAGTAATATTAATAATATCAATAACATTAATAATATAACCAAACCAATGCTATTTATATTTTTATTTATTTATTACGATTCGTGTTTGTATTCTCATAATCCATTTATTTCCATTATTATTGTTGTTGCTATTATTATTTTTTTATTACTGCTGCTATTATTATTATTATTATGTCTCATCTCTTGTAACGGTCAGCGAATTACTTTAATCCATTTGAATAATTATAATGATAATTAATACGATTCATTCTAAATTGCTTCAAGCGGATTATGCTTTCCAGTTGATGTTAAATGCAGTGATCTCTGCTTCCTCCTCCACTCGGCTTATCAGAAAAAGTGTTGCTGCTTGTCGGGTCAAAAGTTCTCCTATCTTGAGAAGTGTGTGCGTGTCCTCACAAGTATTCGAGTTCTGGACTTTGTGTTATCGTCTGTATTCAGCCTCGCTGTAATGTCAGTTATGATAATATTAATAATAATAACAAAATTACTTCATCTCATATGCACACATCAACCTAGAAATATTGTTGGTTTAATTATTGGGTTAAACGAATGGTCATTGGTTCGTGTCGTAGTTTGTCATGTCGTCAGAGACCATCAAAGACTCCCTCGCCACAAGAAGCTTCGATTGCCGTTTCCGATAATTATTGCTTGAGTATTAAAGGTTATTTTTATGTGAAACTTATTATTATTGCTAATTAATCATTTTATTATTGTTATTATTATTAATTGCTAATTATTCATTGACCCTAATTGCTCGTTCCTTTCGTTTCAAAGATTAATGGGGACGTCATTTTGATTTGCACAACCATTGTACACCTTGTGATTATGAATAAATTATTATTAGTAGCCACTCGTTGCTTCGTCATCGAAATGAATGTGCATTACGAATGTGCTGTCGATGCTATGCGTCCATTTAAGTGACGTCACTATTGTTATTGGAGCGACAATTTAGGTAACAACAAGGTTGTATGAAACCCACCCTATTCTAATTATTCATGTACTTCCCCCGCTCTTCCATCCATCCGAAAAATTGAGAGGATTCATTCCAGGTCATTCTTTCCATGTTATTCGGAAATGATTGCAGCTCTGCCTAGTTATTGGACTCGTATTTGGAATATCCGCAGCTGTTTCCAAGGCAGCGTAATTAAAATTGTTTCACTGGAAGTTTATTACTGGCGCGACAGTGAATGGGTGGCCTTGTGGAGAAACTTTTTGGTGGGAATCTGCCCTCTATTCATTGCATGTCAGTGATTCCGTGGATGGCTGTGCTTCTCCGACAGCACTTACAACCACTTTACTTGTAACTACTGTATGCCTTTGCCTTCCTTTCGTTGGAGAAGACCTGGTGTTCTTGTCCCCGCTTTCCATTGCAAACTTATTTACATCTGTCAATGGATATGTCGCTAAGGATGTGTATGATTGTTTCCCGTTAGATCTGTTAACCTCATGAAATCCTTCGTCGTATGGAGCTGCAGAGCCGTGCCTTTGCTTTTCAGATGGGCTGGGAGTTGTTTTGCCCTCGTTCGTAGTGATGCTCTTGTCCTTGACGGTTGATTCTATCTTTGGAGGAACTTGCGGAGCTGGAGTCAAAATGTATTGCTGGGGGAAGGTTGGAGCGTAGTGTGTGCATTGGGGTATGCCAGAAGGTTTGCTGAGGGAAATGTGATTGCCAGTCGCATCCGCAATAACGTAAGTCGAGGGAGCTGAGGGGTTTGTCGACAAGGGCGTGAAGGATAAGTCTCCTTGTGCGAGTGTCTGGTTTAAAACGTTGACTGGAAGAAGGGAGAGAACGGTTTGATTTGATGGAAAAATGGCTGAATTCATGGGCGATCGATTGCTAATAAAATGGTTATCATGACGATGGAAGGGTCCATCTGCTGACAAGAGGTTCACCTGGCCGGTCATCTGTGGCGCTTCATTGATGCACGGGACTGGGATAACTGTGTATTGGTGATTGAAAGTAGATGGAAAGACTTTCTGACTTAGAGACTCAGATAAATCAACATGATTTCTTGGGCCTGGCATTTGAAGTACGGGGTATTGATAATTTGCATTTGGCTGAGTTTCTTTCGCCAAAGTCATTCCTGGCTCAGAAATTAAAGCTTTTAAGTGATTTGATTGGATATGTGAATTAAAACTAGAGACTGGTTTAAAATTTGGACAGTTGCGTTGGACGATTATTCCATTTGGTTCGATGATTGTCGATTTGATGAGCGATTCTCTCGAATGTGAGGCATTATTATTAGAAGCAAAATATTCGCACGTGGATTGGGAGTTGTTGAGGGTGTTAGCAGATTCATCACAATGGTGTGAGATTCTTGTGGTTTGCTTAGGAGAAGTTTGAATGGTAGCCAAAGAACTCCCATCAGGCAAATTTGTCATCCAAAAATGAACCCCCGGATGGTTCATGCCACTTTTATTACCAACAAATTGATCCATCCCATTCCGTTCCTCAACTGTGAGCACGGATTGATCGAGATGTGATCCAATGCTATCTCCATACTTTGAGATGTTGCTAAGTCCTTTAGGCCTAGAAGTGTTTAACAGTTCTCTATAACTAGGCCACTGATCTCCAAAACCATTCACCAAGTCAGATTCATGAAGGCTTTTCGGAGAATTGTCCAACCCCAAAAATGATCGATTTCTATCACCGAAAAAAGATTTATTTTGTCCAATGTATTTTGATTTCGTGAGATTCGATATTGCTGGATCACTTTCTAAATGGAACGTATTTCTTTGTAGACTTGAATCTTTGCTGTGAGACATTGGTGAATCACATCTGAAACTTGTGTTAGCCGAAGACATGATGTCAAATGGTTTTCCGCATCGCCTTAAACTTCTCGATTTGACAAACTCACTGTAAATATCGGCCATCTTTGATTTTTTACCACAAACGAAGGAATCTATTACCGAATCTATATCTGACTGATAATCATTATGACTGTGCTTATAGGATAAATTGGTTTTCGTTGAAGGGTTTTCCATCTTTTCTGACTTCTTTTCATTGGCTTGTTTGTCTCTCAAAGGGAAGAAGACAGACTTCTCTTTGAATTTAGATTTTAAATTGTCAGAAAATGGGGGTTTGATTAAAGATTGTTCGATTTCCACCTCCTCGTTCTGAGTCTGGGTTCCTATGGATTGATTGTCCGAAATGGTAACGGAAGACATACATCGATTGTGTATTTTGATACCTCGATATGTTTTTGAATCGTCAACTGGCGAGCCCTTGGTCTTTGTACATTTTTCATGTGAAGACATTTGAATTCCAGACTTTTTTCCAATCAATCCATTTCCAACTGGAATTAAAGTGATGTGATTCAATCCAGTTGAGATCCTGGCTGCAACATCCGGCTTATCTCTTTGAAAATGTGCCTCTGTTAACTCACCGCTTGGAATAGGTCTTCCAACTGGTATTTGAATGATGACCGAATTATTATCGGGCACTCCCTCGCAGATTCCATGGACTGAGCTTTGGCTGGCCCGAATTTTAGAAGACCCTTTGCTGGAATACCTAGTTTTCCTTACGACTGGATTTCCAACCGGCAATTGAATTGGCTCCATATCATGCGTTTGTTTTCAATTAAGCAATTTATTTACAATTTATTATAATTAACTGAGCAAAATATTAATGTGATGAAAGAGTTAAGTGTACAACGATTAAACTATAATTTGTTAAATTATATTTTCTTTTTATTTCGTTATTTCATTAGAAATGTATGTTCCAACTAAAAATGTGGTTTTCCACTTTTTGTAAACTTTAATAATTATCCTGAGATTGAGGTACCGATTTTTTAACGGATCATAGCAAATGAAACTATTTAAAAATCAGTTAACCATCGTATATTGAGCTCTTTCCAAAAGCTGTAGCGTTAAGATGTTTATGTTTTTGTTACCTCGTTGTGTTTTCAATAATTTGTGAATGAAATTTCAGATTTGCTGACGTGGGCTGACGTCAACGAGTAGGTGAAGTTTGCAGAAAGTTGGCGCGTCATCCAGTTTTTCTAAATATCAACATACCCCATGATGCAGGACTCTGTAGGATAAAAATAAAGCAAAATGAATTTATTAATCAAGAAAAAAGATTTCGTTTAGAACAGAGAAATATATTTAAATTTATATCATTCATAATCGAAGTTTAATTCACAGGACAGAGCATAACAAAAGCTTCGAAATAGCCGTTTTGGCCGACAAGTAAGTTTTAATAATTTCAAGTGAATTTAAATAAAATCTTCTTATCAACGAGTGACTGCCCTGATTGCAATTTAAACATTTAAGAGAAAGACATGACGTCGCCATTTTTATTGTAATGTCATCGGACTGAGAAGTTTAGATTCTTTTTGTCACATTCTCGCTTAGTCATTCCTTGTTCTCCACAGCTGTCATTAAACAAGATGAGTAAATCTTTGTGACAGCAATATTATTGTTAGTTTTTGTCACGTTTCACGAGTGTTTAGCAGTAGTGATCTCAGTGAGATGATTTCAGGTGTCACAGCACATTACCAGTCAATGGCCTCAAACCAAACAGGCGCAATAAGTAACGATGCTAACAGAAGTCACATTCCAAGAAATCAGGACTCAGCAGGAGTTTCCCAACAGGATCAGACGCCACAGGATCAATCGACCGACGTCAATGGACGTCTGAGCAGAAACAACGAGATGGTGACTAGCAACAGTGACCAAGATGCCCAACAAGTGGTGCTTCATCGTGGAAGTTCCAGCGGAAGCAACCTCCTGGGAGCGACCAGCAACGACAACCTCGGCAATCAACTGGCAGCAAGACCTGCCTCTGCCACCTCTGTGGCAATTATAGATCCGATCAAGAGGAAACACAGTCTCCAGTCCTGCAATGTTTTGAATGACTTGAGGAAACAAGGACTCCTCTGTGATGTCGTCCTAGTCGTCTCGGATGGAAGTTTCCCTGTCCATAGGGCCATCATGTCTGCCTGTAGTCCTTATTTTAGGTTTCTATTTCATGGCATGATTAATGCAGTGATGATAAATGAACTGCAAATCCTGATATTTAATATTAATGATGAGAGTCTCATTATTGGCGGTGACCAGTAAATAAAAGTGCTGATAAAATTTACCCTAAGTACGTAACGAGATCAATGATCAGTTGGCAAATTTAACACAAAATTGATATTTAATCAAATAAATCATTTATTATAAACTCTATTATTATAAAATAATTTTTGACAATTATTATGAAATTATTCAAGAGCCCTTTTCACCAACGGAATGCAAGAGACGAACAGGAAAGAAGTCTTCATTCCAGATGTCAAAGCGGAGATGCTGTGTTACATAATAGACTACGCCTACACGAGAGATGTTAAGGTTACAAATGCAAGGCCGTGTCGAGGCTGTGAATAAAAGAGTTTCGTTCTATTAAACAGACGAAGAAATAAAACTAAACAAAATAAAGTTTCAATACAAATGTTCCACTCATAAACCACTCAGGTAACAGCTACAAACGTTGAGCGTCTTCTGCCTGTGGCCGATCAATTCCACGTTCTCGGACTGGTCAAACAATGCTGTGATTTTCTGGAAAAGCATCTCGACTGGGACAACTGCATCGGTATCCGTAACTTTGCACACACCTACAACTGCGATGCTCTCGAAAGCAAAGCAAATCGTTTCATATTGGAGAGGTTGGATTCATTGAATGACGCCAAAATAAGTGAAATCTGATAACACGTTTCAACAACATTCATGAAATTTTTTTGAATTTTGTATTTCCACGCAACAGTAGATTGTTATGGCAGTTCATTAATAAGTTGTTATGGTTTGACAACTCCAAGATCAATTAGAAGCAACTTTATAATATTAATATAAATAATTATGTTCAAGATTTAAGGACGTGTCAAAGAAAGGCAACGAAATCTTGAAACTGTCAGACGTCGAATTGGAAGAACTTCTTTCGTCGGATCATCTCAACGTGAAGAGTGAAGAAGTGGTCTTTGAATGCATAGTCAGATGGATACAACATGATGCCAAGAATAGGAAACAACACATCGCCAAACTCCTCAAATGCATAAGACTGGGCTTACTGAGCACTACGTACTTCATAGAAACTGTCAAGGTCCAGTGTAACAATTTAATCATTTTCTCATATTCCTTTATATTTATTATTATTCAAAACTCTAAAACTTGTATTCGTATCGTAGTGCATGTGGTAGATTGAAGATGATGACACATCCATGTAGATGTAAATATAGGGAATGAAAACAATATATGTTATAACAATTATTATTTAAAAAAAACAGAAAGTACGAAGTTTGAAAAACAAAGTAACGCAACGTGAGCGATAAGCTTCTACAGTTGAATAGGTGCAAAAACTGGCTTGGTAATCTTAGTCAATAAAGAAATCAAGCCTAACCTTAGTAAAACAAGTACAAAATGACCGATCTAGTCATTCTTGTCTGAAAAATACTCTTTTACATTATGCCATAAAATGCAGAATGACACACTTAATTAGCAATAGTTGAAAGTTTCAATTTTATTTTTTTTAAACCGACAGAAACATCGGTTGGTCCAAGACAACGAACAGTGCAAACCTATAGTAATCGAGGCTTTGAAATTTCTCTATGACCTTGACATTGTGGGTCAAGAAATCGACTTCAACAACCCCATGGCTCGTCCCAGGATACCTCATGAAGTCATGTTTGCCGTGGGTGGATGGAGTGGTGGAAGTCCAACTAATGTCATCGAGGCCTATGACACCAAGGCTGACAGGTGGATCACCGTTGAACACCAGGACAGAGGTTAAAGCGCATATTATATAAAAACTTAATAATAATTGCAGTTTCATAAAGCATCGTTATCATAATTAATATGTACTTCAACTTGTAACTGAATCTTGAATTCTTGACGTCCGAGTCAATTTCCACAGGTCCGAGAGCCTACCACGGATGTGCCACGGTAAACGGTTGCATCTACCTCATGGGTGGATTCGATGGCATGGATTACTTCAACAGTGTGCGATGCTTCAATCCCGTCACTAAGGAGTGGAGTGAAGCAGCCCCAATGAATTCAAAAAGGTTTTTAGGTTTAGTGCTGAAAGTTGATCTTGTAAATTGTGTAGTATTTCAACAGCCATCTTTTTGTTAATGCAAATATTATTATTATTATTATTATTATTATTAAAAATATAATAAATAACTAATAATAATGACTTAAATAATTAAAATTAATTTACTCATAATATTAATGTCTATATGCTTATTGACTGGGGAAGATAAACAGGCAATTCGGTACAAATAAATTTGAATGTCGTGCTACTTAAGTTAATTTGAAGTTATTTATTTAAGATGTCAAAAGATTTTGTTAAGGTGTGTTTGTGGGACATTGTATTAGGGCACTCGACAAGAAAGCCACCCATCCACTGAGTTGTGATGAGGCTACTTTATTATTCATGAGTCCGCGTGATTGGGCTACTTGATGCTAGCTAGACAACCAATCAAAGTCTCAATTTGGGATGTCCAGTGCCGATTTGGTTTAATTCTGCTGAAATATAAATACAGAATGTGTAATTTTAACACAAATGTTCATTCATAATTATTTATCATTTAAATTTATTTTTGTCCAATTAGTCTTATTAAACAAATATGATAAAAAGTTGCAATGAACCACTGATCCAGGTGTTACGTCAGCGTAGCAGTTTTGGATAACTGCATTTATGCCATGGGTGGATTCGATGGTCATGTGAGACAAAACACTGCCGAAAAGTACACCCCCTCCACCAACCAGTGGAGCATGGTGACCCCCATGAACCACCAAAGAAGCGATGCATCGGCCACAACTACTGGAGGTGGAATAGCAGGTGTCTTTTTTTATAGTCCAGGGACGTCATTTGAGCGCGGACGGATGATATTTTTACTATCAAAACATGAGAAATGATCGTGGAAGACAGTCAAGAAAAAGAGAGATTATTAAAGTTGACTAATTTTGCCCTCTCAACAACTGAAATGACGTCCCTGTTGCTGGTTGTCGGAAATTCAATGCTTATGTTTAATCCAGGTAAAGTTTATATTGCCGGTGGCTTCAATGGACAGGAGTGCCTTAACACAGCAGAATGTTACGATCCGAACACTCGGCAGTGGACTATGATTGCCCCCATGAGGAACAGAAGGTCTGGCATCGGAGTCATAGCCCTGGATGGATTTGTTTACGCCATAGGTGAATGTTTGATAGACGGTCCTAGTTTTATTCAAATATGTGATGAATTTTGGAATGTAACGTCTACCAACCAAAATAGGAGTATTTAAAATACCAATAAAATCTGTATTATGTACAAATTTATTTTTAAATAATTTTACTATTTAACCTGCAATTTTTAGTGATTTAAGAATTGGGCAACTATAGCAATAATAAATACACAACATTTCATGCATGCAATCTAGGGGGCTTCAATGGCATAACAAGAATGAACAGCGGTGAGAGGTACAATCCTGCCACCAACACGTGGAACAACATCACTGAGATGTATAGTCCCAGGAGCAACTTTGGAATCGAGGTAACAATTTGATCATGTCCCCCTTTCGGTTCCATGGATGAAATAATAATAATAATATTAATAATAATAATTCATGAATGAACTTCCAACTATAATAGGTCATGGACGACATGGTCTATGCCATCGGTGGATTCAACGGAGTGACGACAATATTTCAGGTCGAGTGTTATGAACCGACCACCGATGAGTGGTAAAATGTTACATTCAAATGTTTTATCATTAACTATAATAATGCAAATATTTATTATTATCTTAACATTAAAAATATGCAAAAATTTAACAAATAATCGCATATTTTATGTTTACATGCACGATACAAGTACATATGTACATATGTGTAACGTACATACATACAATACACATGCAGCATGAAGAACACTTTATTAGTTGAAGAAAACCTTTTATAAAGAAATAGTTGAACAGAAAGTTAATAAAAATCAGTTATGATTGCAACTAAAGGGCGTTGAATGGACTCTCGTTGAGAATGTTTTTGAACAATGTTTAATGGATGATTGCTACAATGGGCACAAATTGAACATCACTGCACCTACAATGCGTAAAGAGGATTCCATCAGCTACACAAAGCATCAAAATGTTCATTAGTTCAGAAAAGATATTGTTATTGTCCATTGTCGTCAATTCGGTTTTTGATGACCCAATGTGGCTAAGTCATTAGATCAACATGAGTTATATGACATGAAAACCAACCAAGCGAAAACAAAAGAAGGATTGGCATTAAAAAGTTGTGTTTAAATATATTATGTGGAAATTTCACATATAGAAAAATAGTCAAAATTAGTATTATTAATAATAATGTTATTAAAATATTTGCTTCGAGGTATGACTGCACAGACATGAACCTCTATAGAAGTGCTCTCAGTGCCTGCGTGGTTAAAGGCCTGCCAAATGTTGAGGATTACATAGATAAAGTTCGAAATCAAGTCATGCAGGAAAGAAGGCGCAACAGACCTTGACGTGGTTTTATGAGGTTATATTTTGCTGAGTGATGAGTGGTGATGGCAATGTCGCTGTTCCATCAAGAAGAATAAGAAGACTTTACTCATCATTTAAACCCGATCAAGATTATTGAAATGCAATTAATTAAATAAATAATAAAGTAAATTCAATTCCTATTTTTATATCATTAATTGAATGACTGTTCACTAATTAACTGTTTATTTTACAAACTCTTATTTACAAAATGTAGCCTGACCAGCAAAATATTTCTTGCTTTTTGAATTATTTTTTAAATGTATTCGTTTTAAATTATGTCTGTCATTTAACAGGATTATTGACACATCGTAAATAATATTTGATTCATCATAAAGAAAAGTTTTTAATTTCAAATAGTACTTAAAAAAAAAGTAAAAAAAAAATAAAAATGACTCTTTGGTAAAGTAAAATGGTAAGGCTCTCTGGTTCTTTGAGTTTATTTCAATTTAAAGATGAATTGCGATAAATCTAGACCAAGTAAAAGACTCCTATTATTCCTCAGATTAAAAACACTTGGAATGAACAATAAGCTATTAACTCATTTAAATGTCTTCACTAATACAATCGCAATCGATTTTACGAGAAGGCATAGGTTATATTAATGGTGAGGGCCATATAAAACCTCCCGTATAAGGTAGGAGGCTTTGTTCTAGCCTGGCGCGGTTTGTTCATTGGTTTAATTGTGCTTGTTTAAGATTTCTTTAAAACTTTTGTTATGCTACTGCTAATGAATAAAATAATCAAGCTTGTTTTTAATTGAGCTGAAATATTTCCAACA
Organism: Hirudo medicinalis; assembly: GCA_011800805.1. Taxonomy (NCBI): domain Eukaryota; kingdom Metazoa; phylum Annelida; class Clitellata; order Hirudinida; family Hirudinidae; genus Hirudo; species Hirudo medicinalis. The sequence continues at coordinate 112,740 of MPNW01000138.1, read as the reverse complement.
GCATTTTTTTTTGCTAGCATCACATAGAAGAGTGCTTTAGCGCAATAATCGAAATTTGTCTATATTCTGCAAAATCAAGATCGAAAGATTGTCGAGAAAGTGCTTCATAGATTTCCTATTACAGTAACTAAGATCTCAACTTCGATTTAGCTTCTGAGACGTTGTACCGGCATTAAATATTTTTCTGAGCACGTGTCCACGAACTAGAGTCTTGGGGGAGCGATTGATTCGTTCGGTAAGTCAGTTTTTTTAATGTTAAAATAGAATTTTCTGAATTTTTGAAATGCTTCTGTATTTTGTAAAGGTTGAGTTATCAAGAATTTGTAGAATAAGGAATGTTTTTCGTAAATTGCCTTAGAGTTTGCATTACATCGAATCATAATCTTAATCAAATCATTTTTTAATATGGCATTTTCAGTTGTCTATTGTCACTTTGTGGGCGGGAGGTTTTATATTTAATACAAATAAGTTACATTGATGATAAAACGTGTCAGGGAAATATTTGTAAATGAGGCGAATAGATTAGCTAATCATTTGAAAGAACGTTGTGCCTGATAATTAGAAGACTGTCCTGAACTTTTGCCTCGATAATAATTTCTTTTATTTATCACGTGAAAGCCTGCGTGATCATCAGTATCTCTTGATTGCCTTGTGAACAATGAATAATTCTGAACTCAGTTTTTCTGCTGGTATTTGTTCTTCCATATTGATTTAAGATTACTGATGTTAGGGTGCCATATAGCTTATAATGGCATTATTACTGCTCATAAAAAAATTTAAAAACAAGGATATGAAAAGAGTTTTAATTGCATTTATTGGCCTGACTTTTTTTTTAAGCATTTTGCCAATGTACTGCATAAGCATAAAACTTGTTTTGAGCAGCATTTAATTTTATTTGATGGAAAAAGAAAGCCTGCTTCAATTGATTTCACAAGCAATGACTTGCATGGGGCTGATACACGTGTTATTAGAAACAGAGTATTTGTCAGTAACAAAGCATCTTCTTGTGAAATGTTTATCATGTTTTTGAGTCAAGTTTCTGGTAAAAACAATGATTTCATGAGAGAAATGTGCTTGCAATTTAAAAGTCATGATTTGATATATAAAATATCACATAAATAAATTTGGCTGAAGTTTGCTTAACACGAATACTCAATTGTCATTAGACATTAGGTGATTATCTGATAATACGATGTGAATGTTGTTTGTGTATTAGTTACAGAAGCTAATTAACCTAACAATCCATTGGTCATTGTAAGCTGATATGCACTTGTTTGTGAGGTGCCAGGTTTCATGAAACCAATCATATTCTTAAGTATTTTCAAATGATATTACATTTTCAACTTGGGATCAATTTATGACAGAATGATGATTGTTTTAAATAAATGTCAATTTAAGAAGTGCTTGAATTTAAAGATTTACAAGTTAAATATTTAAATTATGTTATTTCTTATGAGGCAATGTTTATGGGATTAACATAGCATTCCATGGTAAAGTAGTAAGCTTAAGTTTGTCTAATAATTCAAAGATAGGTTTCTTTGAAATTCCTCGGCTAAAGTTGGTGTCAACTCGAAGAAGGCTTCTATTAAATCATCACATTTTGAAAATTCTTAATAAGTCACCAATTTATAAAACTAGATAGTAATAGTATTTATAAAAATTATGGATATTTAATCAGAAATATCATTTCCAAATGATTCCATATCCAATGCTATTCATCAGTTACTGTTATTATTCTTGTTATTAACTGGTTCTAACTGAGTATGAGACTAATTGTTAATAATAACTTCATCTAAGAACTTTTAGGTTCACATGTCCTCAAAAGGTTTAGCACGTGCAGCACACGACCACGTTGCTTGTTATCGAGAACGATAGCAAGTCCTTTCGAGTCGACACCTCTTATCTGATATCTTTTGAATCATAAAATATCTCTAAAATTAACTAAACAGAGAATGAGAGCAGCTAATGTGATATTGACCTGGAAGGATGCAATCTCTAATAGTAAGAATTTACTTGGTGGATTAATCAGAAATAAAAGCAAATAAATGTGTTTAAAAATTACTCCCCATTGAATGTTATTTGATGTAATAACATCAAACTGAGGACAAAATTAAGAGGACAAGAATTCAAAATTGTAGATGTTTAGGAAATTGGTGGTAATTTGTTTTGTTAAGGGAAGGATGATCTTTGGCTTATGAAAAAAAGTTCCATTTGTTAGAAAGTCCATATAACAATGGATCAAATATGAAAGTCCAAGTGTGAATGGATAGTTAAACGTGTTTCTCTTTGAAGCACCTCATATATTACATTCCTATTGTTCATCGTGCTTGTAAACAACCTACCTTCTCTTTGACCTTGACAAATTTGCATCTTTTTCTTGGTTCACTTCTTGTCTGAATAACTAAGTAAGGATGACATTCCTTGAAATGTTGATAATGTAGATATGTTGGTCTTGAGTCATGGTGTTCATTTAAGGCAGTTGTTGACTTTCCATTGCTCTGTTCGTGATTCCATAAGCTAATTATCAGTATTTGAATGCTTCTAATTCTTTAAATCAAGCCTTCAGTGTCTCCTAAGGTTTTCAAATGTAAAAGTTCACCATTTACCCCAAGGGAATAACCTGGTGGAACATGGAATGGCCCAGAAAATGCAGCATTGTTAATTAATTTGCTGTGTGGAGAAAATTTAGTGGAATTATGAGAATCTGACTCTGCTTAGTGATACATGGCCTACTTTCTATCCACACTTTCAAGATCCTGAGATTTTGTGTGGTATGTGTTTGTTTGAACGTGTGTGTGATGCCTCTTCACATATACTTGGTTATTTGCTTGCTCATTGTTTTTGACATTTGAGAGCCCTTCCAATGCTGTCTGTTAAAACATTGAGGTTTATCTAAAGAATATTAGAAAACCATAAAATACACCACTGCAAATATTAAACAAAAATTGCTTCTGAATCGGTGAGGGATGTTTTCTCGTTAAATGTGCTACCTGTGCGCCTATAAATACTGTTAAAAACTGCAGGGTTTGATTATGGTGCAGGTTGTTCATGTAGTTCATTCATTCATATAATATATTCACTCAGTTTTAGCTTCAGCATTGCATGCAGATTGGAGATGTTAAGATGACGGTAGTGATGATAATTACCAGGATAGTGATGATATGGGATGTCAAATCATAGAAAATCTACCATTCAATCATTCCCTGATGATCTTAGCAGTTCCTTGAGTGGATTTTGAGGATGGTTTCATATAAAGATGTTGCTCTTTATATTGTTAAACATGGTAGTTGATTGCTCTTAAGTTTTGCGTAACATTCCCTCCTGTTCTAATTTTGAGTATCAGCAAAAACATTATTTCTGGTTATGTTAATTACATTTCGTAATTTATTTTCTGAGTGAAAAATTAGTTATTAGTTATTTCCAGAATGACAAATGAAGTCAATGAAAGCAGATGATGGTGTTGTGCCATGTTTTATCGAATTGCATCAAACCAGGTTTCTTCCTGATGTTTTCTGACGCAATTGAAGGGTCACTCTTTCAATGACAAGAATCATTAAGGATTGATCTCCACTTCATGCTTAAGAAGTGGAGTGGATGATGGAGATTACGAAATGCTTGATTTTCGCACTTATTGCTATTTTATTGTTGTTATCATGAGCACATCAATATGTAAGTGATGTAGTTACTGAAGATATGTATTAGCCTCAAAGAGCTTTGTTATAGCCATTAATTCAATTGCTTAGATTATTATTGCAGACTAGTTTTGAAAGCCTTATTGAATGTTGTTGTTGGCTGAAATTGAACCTTAACAGCGATGCGGAAATTGCAGTTTGTGTGATTCCCCAGCGCATGTTATTTTGACGAGCACTTGTTTTGTTTTGATCGGCGCTAAAGTGGGAGGGTCACATTCTATCGAAAACAAAACATTTGACTGAAAACATGCGTCTCAGAAGAGCCTTCATCTTGAATATCAATCTTACGTTGCAAACGTCGTAAATGAAGCTCTCAGGCTTTTAATTCATGTGCCTTTTGAGATTATTTTGTCTTTGGTCTAGAAGCTGTGAAACTCTTTTGCTATGATATTTTAAATAGTAATTTCTTCTCTTTAATAAAGACATGACGAAAAGCAAAACCTACGAGGTCACCAACAGAACTGACGAAGTCGGGAAGGTCAGCCATAAAGCTCATCTGAAGGCCGTGCAGGAGTCGGAGGATGGCAGTGACAAGGAGAGCGTTTATGAGGTGCCTCTCCCCCAGATGGGGGATGGGGATGGGTGGTCATGATCGCCTCCTTCTTCATCAACCTCATCGTCGACGGGGTTTGCTACACGTTCGGCGTCATTTTTAATGGCCTTCTGGTTACCTTTGGTGCCAGTGAAACGCTGACTGCATTGGTCGGTTCCTTAGTTCCTGGGATGTACCTCATTGCCGGTGAGCAGAACGTTGTGCCTTCTCGTTCATTGTACAGTCGTAATGCTGTTCGTTGTAATATTTGTTGTAATAGCTATAGTAGTTATGGTGTCGTTACCATTCTTACCATAGTGTTATGTCGTAAGGAACTATTTGATCTGAATATGTTCAGTGAGTAATAATTGCGCATAATTACTTGAAGGAGGATCAATGATCTCTTGTTTTCTTGTTTTTGTGTCTGTGAACTTAGATTCTTTTGTCATTGACTAATGCATTAAACGCCTCTAAATCTGCTTTATGTGAACCTTCCCTCCTCTGATTCTGCACAACGTCTTCCTTGTGGCCCTGTGATATATTTTTTAGAAATCGTTGTTAGGCATTTCCTTCAATTCCTTTCATGGATGGAATGATGATGATGATTATTATTACGATGATGATGATAATGATGGGTATCATCTAGACTTCATATTTATTCAAAGGTACTACTGGCAGCACTGTTGAAAATTATGGCAATGATGATAATGATGTTTCCTTACAAAAAAAAGTGTCGAGTGCTAAACTTTGAGCACTTACAACTTACTTGTCATTCTTTGTTTTGAGCACGCGATTCTGTGTATAAATTGAGCTCTTACAATGTTTTGACAATTGAAAAACACAAGAAGTTCTTTAAAAATTGTTTGAACACACTGTTCATAAATTCCTCTGGTCATTGCAAATGGTGGCCATCAAATCTGAATATGTGTCTAACTACGTTTTATGAAAAGCTTTCTCAGTATTTTCACTTAAAAGGTGTATTATGAACTTCATGCCAAACGTGCGTACGTTGTATTTGCATTTGTTGCACCATGTTCAGAATATGTAAATTATAAAATGGGTAGGTTTGTTGTTCAGTTAATGAAATGGTAATTCAAAGAAAACAAGATATTTTTAGCTCTACCAAAGGACAAGGTAAGGAGGGCAGTTTAATATCAAGACTATGGCTTCCTAAGAACACACCCACTTTTCTTATTGTCGTCTGCTGGTTGCTGTCTGATGCAAGTATTGCATCAGAAATTATGAATATTTATGGATTGTTAAATGTCAGGTCACCCATCAATAGGTGCTTTCTAATATTGATCTTAATTTTACACTGACTACAACTACTTTAAGCGCTCCACATACAAAATATGGAATGATATGATGGTTATTAGATTTATTCTCATGCTGACGGCGACATTAATAATAATAATAATAATAATAACAAAGGCATTAATTTATTTTGACAATCCCTGAATTGCAGGCAATTTTTTTACATCCAACAATTGTTCCACTATTGGACAAGTACTAGCCACAGTTTAATAATAATATTAATAGCCATATTAATAATAATAATAATAACAACAATATTAACGATGATGATGATAATAGTAATAATAAATTGTTAGGTGATTGACGAATACTACAAATGCACTCAGTAAATTTCCGGTTCATAAAATATCAATGTTAAATCTCATAAATTATGCTAATATGAGACTAACAGCGCCCTTTTCATAATTTTGCTTGTGGCTCTGTGTCTGCTATGGCTGTATTTTGGAGTCGTTGGGGTGGGTGTGCTTTACAATGGTGAACTAATTGGTCTGTTATCAATGAATGTGTCAACTCTTGCATTGCTGATTCATCATCAAGCACGTTTCATCTCACCTTTATTTTTGCTACTCCTTACACCTGTAGTGTCCTTCCATACTTGCCATGGCAACTCTTTCCTGTTTCTAAAACCTACTGGTTTTTTCTTTGTTTTATTGTTCTTGGCCTTTCTTGGGAAAATTATTAAAAAACTATTTGAATTCACTGTTTAATAGATTTAAAGTTACAAATATTTTGTATTTAACTGTGCTTCTAAGTTAACATCAAAATGTGCTCCAAAATAATGAACATGGCTGATGATAAATAGTTGGTGTAAAGACTCAAGCTCACCCTGCTAATCCAACTAACAATTCCTAAACAGAGACTTTCTGTGATAGATAGCTTGCACTCTCTTGACCTTCCCATGTTTATATCTGACTTTGGTTGGCCTTGAGTTTTGTCATTATTATCTGTTTATGTTTTACTTTATGTTTTACTTTACTATGTGTTATTGCTCACAATAGGATACTATTTCTAGGACAGTTTTATGTCCACATTTCAATAGTATTTTGGTTGACAAGGCTTTTAAGACTTTGTATAATTTGTTTGTTAATTTAATAAAAAAATAATAACAAAATAACAATCATTTCTTCACAGGTCCAATTGTAAGCATCTTGGCTACCAGGTTTGGATGCAGGAAGGTAGCAATAGTAGGAAGTATTATGGCTGCAGCTTCCTTCTTTGTGAGTAGTTTCTCCAACAGCATCATCATGATGCTCATCACCTATGGCATCTTGGGAGGTCAGTTTATGCAGCAGATGCTGCTTAAACTTAGTGCTTACTTTCATTGTATTTATTTATGTATTTAGCCGATATTTTGAGTACCTTTTGTATCCCAATGGGATCTACAATTTATATAGCGCCCCTACCCGAGGGCGCTCCCTGGCGAAGCAGGCTGGGTTGCGAATACGACACAATTACGACTGTTGCTATTACGACCGCATGCAGGAACGCAACCCATTCGACCAACCTGCATGCCAATATATTGTGTCTATATGTGCTGAATGTAGGTGAATGTTTTCAGGTATTGGATTTGGCCTCATGTATCTCCCTTCTATTGTCATGGTTGGTTATTACTTTGACAAGAAAAGAGCCTTGGCCACGGGAATTGCGGTTTGTGGATCCGGCATAGGCACGTTCGTGTTCGCCCCTCTTGGTTCTTTCTTGGTGGAGGAGTATGGTTGGAGAGGATGCAACATCATCATCTCTGGAATCATCCTCAATGGAGTGGCTTTTAGCATGTGTTTCAGGTCACTGACAGTAGAAAAGAGAAACATCATATCTGTGAATGAGATCAAGTACAGCAATAGTCATGGAGGTTCAGATGGAGATAACTTGAAGATGAAGAGGAGGTTATCTGAATGTTCTGCCTCTGATGGTGCCATCATCACAGATGAAAATGAAGTCATGAATGCACCCAATGATGGTGCTGGGGATTCTGTAATTCCCTCAGTTGCCATCATCAAGCCTCTCATTGGCTCAACCACTAAGGTTACCTCCATTATCATCTAGAATAATGTTTTAGCTTTTTAATTAACTCACCAATATAATTGATGTAGATGCCAGTGAAATTTTAAACTGAGAAATATTTCAAGTTTTTATGATATTTTTGTATGACTTCTTGATGATAAAATGTCCACCTTAATGATGGATTTGAAAATGCAGATTGCCAGCAGCAGAATATCACTGCACCACAGTAGGGTGAGTCTTAAGAGCCACCAGGAAAGACAGACTGATGTCGAGAACCCCATGCTCAGGAAAGATGCCCTCCTTGTAGGCAGCCACAGGAACTTGGATGAATACAAGGAGGCCAGGGGTGATGTGGAAGAGTTTACCAAGAAGATGGTGAAAGAAGAGGAACTCAACTATACCAAAGCTGAACAGGTGTGGAGCTGTTGACCACTATGATTACATTGGATTGATTCCATTCTCTGACCACTAATAAAGCTAATGATTGCATCAATGGACTGGGTTTAGGAGAATATTGGAACGTGTGAATTTTAGTGCATGAATGTTAAGCTTAAATGTTGATGCCAATGAGACATGATAACAGACCTGCTTATAGTTATGAAGCCATAAATAAGAAATAACCATTAGGAATTAAGTACTATCTTGATTAAGGTAAGTGAATGCATTTAGTAAGAATTATTTTGACTTATTGTTGAATAATCGTTGGATTGTTGGATTGGACAGGTGAAGAGGTTCCTGGTGAAGATGTTTGATTTCTCTCTCCTAAAATGTCTGACATTCATGCTTCTTGCATTTTCTGGAGTTCTTGTCTTTGCTGGTGAGTGTAATCATTATCATGTGCAACATCAGCAATTATGGCAATAATGTCAATAATAATAATTATTATCATTTTGGCTGTATTGGGGGTTCTTTGAAATGTGTGCCAGAGCCTTGCAAACTTCTTTGTTGATTAAATGATAAGCACCATTTAATATTTTAAAACCTATTATTGGATGACATCCTTCATTGAACAAGTTTTTATTCATTCTTTTATTAAAATGTTGTGAATATTTCAAATAAATTGTTAATTATCTGTGATGCCAACATCTTTAACATGTTCCAGGATTGTACACACCATTCGTCTTTGTGGCTCAGAAAGCCATCAATGACCTTGGCATTCACGAAAGCAAGGCCAACCTTCTGCTGAGCATCTTGGGTGCCTGCAACACCGTCAGTCGTATCGTCACCGGGTTCATTTCGGACCTTCCGCGCGTCGACGTCATCGTCATTCAGAACGTGGCTGCCATCTTGGCCGGTGTTGCCACATGTCTGGTGCCCTTCCTGGACAGCTATGTCTTGCTGGCCATCTACGCTGCCTTCTTTGGAGTTACCATTGGTGATTATCTTTATTTTTATCTTCCTTTGTTAATTTCATCATCCACTAATTGCAATGTCGTAGTGCATGTTCTCAGCAACAGTATTAGTGACGATGTAAATGTGCCTTATTATGTGGGATTTCAGACTGAGTGATTATGTGTACAATTAGGATATTAAAGTAAATATCACTGAGCTTTGAAGTGATGACTTGTGACGTCGTTTGTCGATTTCAGCTGCCTTTATTGCCCTTCGTTCCATCGTCATGGTGGAAATGCTCGGACTTAAGAAGTTGAACAATGCCTTTGGATTGACTGCCCTCTTCCAAGGCATTGCCGTTCTCGTCGGCTCTCCGATATCAGGTTAGATGGCGCCCTCTTCATCACCAGATGCAACAATTGACCTCACTAATGATGCAATAATACCTGCCTGTGCATCAGTCTGCTCTGATATCATAATGTCATTACTTGTTGTCCATCCATCCATTCACAACAACAACACGTTTTGATTTTGTTCATCAAGCACAATTATTGATTGCAATAGTACAAAAATAAAAAATAAACTGCTTCGCAGGAGCCTTTACAACAGCACTGGATCGTACATGGTTTCCTTCCTCGTGTGTGGAGTGCTGATTGCATTGGGTGGGGTCATTTGCATTCCAGTCAGAGCCATTGCCAAGTGGGAAAAGGAAAAGGCTGAAATGAAAGTGTCCAATGGAAAGAATCTAATTCAACCTTGCATCAAATCGCCTTCTGAGAGTCACATTAAAACCGACGTCAGGGACGAGCCCATTGCTGAAGTCTGAAGACCTTTAGTCAGGAATGCAATTGAATGCAATTGAATACAATTGAATACGAACGAATGCCACGGGATGTCTTATTGAACTTCGGTGGTTGTATTTCAGAACGCTGTTCAAAATTAGGTTATTTTACTCAGGCGTGTTTGCATGTCGGTATTTGTGAGAATAAGGAAAACCGGTCGAAATGAATGACTGCGGATGTAGAGGTACATTTTGTTGATCTGGTTGTTTGTGGTTGACATTCTGTTTTTAATTAAACTGTTGATAATAAGCTCGCAATTAGGGTTGAATGTAAGCTTGAATATTGAATAGTTACTGAGGTTCGAGTCGATTTTGTAACTCATATCTGTGCCATATTGAATTTTGCCAACTCTTGTGGCGTCACAATGTCCTCCTTCATTTCGTAAACACCTCCACTTATGTTAGCTCCTCCCCATTCAAATGTAAATCTTTAAAGTATCATTTGTGTGCCGTGTTTCTCGTATGATTGTATCCTTCCACTTTTGCTGAACCATGACGAGAGAACTTCAGTAGGTTCGTGGAAATGGGATGCACTGTCGACTTTTGTATGAACTCGTTCGTTTCATAAACTCACTTGGATTCTCATCTTATTTGCTCAAGGCGCTTCATTCATTGGTGGTTGATATCATATACATGGTGGTTGATATGAATATCAACATTCATGATGATGAATGCATTTTTCTGGTAGACGATTACGAGATGTATTTTTGTTTGCGCGACAAGAAATAAAGGTTGGAAGTTGAAGATTTAATATTTATTACTAAATAGTGTTATATATAATATTATTGTTGTCAATGTTTTTGAAGTTAAGAAAAACTCGGAATCATTGAGTGCTCGATGTAATGTCATGAAACAATCAACATCTTCGTTGCTGTACATTCATCAAAACACTTCAACGATCTACATAAGTAGAAACCAGGAATAATGTCTATTTATTCTCGACAGTCTGCAAGGAAGAGCTCTGTTGGAATCAATCGCTGCTCTGCGTTGTTAACTGGTTGACATTCATTTCATTTCTCAGTCTTGCCACATTCAAAACATGATGCTTTGACAACTACAAAGAAAAAACGATTATAGGTTGGCGCATGTTGGTGGTCTTTGAAGTGATGATCAACGTCTTTAGGGGCACCTTAGCGGTAGAGGTTGAGTCATTGTCACTATTATATTTATTTTTTTTTATTTCCTTTACCAAATTTACATAACATAGGTGCCTTTTGTGAACTGAATAAATCCAACAATAAATGCGGCATATATTGAGAATTTATTTATTACGTCGTTTATTACAACATATTAAAAAAGTATTAAAAAGAAATTAAAACAGGGTAAACAAGCAAGTGACATTAATAATCCTTAACTTGCATAACCCTCGTCAACAAATTATTGCAAATTAGCCATCCGCTTCAAAAATCGAAGTTTATCTTGCTCTTCTTGACAACCCTGTTTGTGAACAACTTGTTCATGTAGAGCTTCATATTTCTTCTTCTTCTTTACCTCTGGCTGTCCTACTCTGCTTTTTCAAAAGTGTGTTGTGGCACGCAAGATCCCTTTCAAGCCCATCCAATAAGGACCAGATACTTGGATGGTTATACTGGAAAACAGAGCTCAATGCATTGTGAAAAACAAAAACTTCAAAACATGTCGATAATTCTAGAAATTCGTTAAAACAGAATAATGCACTTAAATTATGAAACACTAATCATTAAAAGTGATCGAAATTGAAAACTAGTTAATAGCAATAATGTTGTTGGATAACGAAGTAAAAGTAACGCGTTACTTTACTTAAGTACAATCGGAGTACTTTTTACGTGTAACGAAGTAATGAATTCAGTACTTTTACTTGTAACGAAGTCAGATTTTCGGAAATACTTTTACTTCGTCCGCCACAAAGCGTTTCAAAGTAACAAAACTAAAAAACCTTTGATGCGATTGGTTTCATATTAACACATTAATTGATACATCAATTTTATTGTGAACTTTTAAATTCTGAATTAAAGAACACCGGAAAATTTAGAAGAGTGATGCTGATAATCAACATTCATTTAGATTTGGAAAGAAGGGAAATGTTCAAGTCGTGAGAAAATTTTTGCGGCAAGCTCTTGAAGTTCTGTTGAACATAACGCCACTCTAATCAAACTATCGTTATCGTTATCGTTAGCTCTTTTGTGCCATAAGCATGAAACCGAAGCTCTTCAAAATTAGTAAATAAAAATTATGAAATACTCAAATGTAAAAAAATGTCAAGCATTCAATAGCTTCATGTATGACTTCAGTACAGTAGCTATTAATTGAAACAAGATTACCCAATGTGATCAGAGGCAGAGTCTCTGAGCGAGAGGTTATCGAAAATTATTAGCCAGACATTAAACAGTTTTTGAACAAAAATCCGAATTGCACATTGGACATTGGATTTTATTTCCGCTACATGAATGTTATGTTCCATGACAGCCAAATCGCCTAGTTCTAATTCCACAGCGTCACTTGTATTAACCCTCTTCAATACCACGAGTTAAATACTCTTTACAAGAGTTATGCAATTCTTCAAAGAAGAAACTGAACGCGCTATACAACCATGCATTAGTATATTTCCCTTTCATTGTGAAACATTCTGTTAAAAGAGCAGTTCAACATTTCTAACATGAATATGTTATCTTCCATGTTCAGTTCAGAAGTCGTCCTGGGCCTATAGGGAAATTACGGACATGTGGGCATCAGCGGCTGGCAAAATTCATTTCAAAATGCATGCATGACAATAGGCACTAGCATGAAAACAGCTATGAAATTCGTTATGAATGGCCGCCATGTTTCGGATAAATAGATATCTCACCGTCGTCATCTATATTTATAATATAAAACAGAAAATACTTGTGAATGTTTGTTTGTCCCAAGAACTCATCTATGCCATTCGTAGGTCAACTGTGCTATTTCAACTTTCACTTTTTCCTAAATCGCATACCAGCTTTAAACTCGAGAGCTATTGAAAGCGAGCAGCGCTGTGCTCTCGCGTGGTCTAATGATATAGACCTAGGGGCTCGCGATGGCAGAACGAGCTCGAGTCCCGTTGCGGTAGCACCGTCCAATCACCCAGTTCTTTGAGGGCAAGTAACTGTCTTAATTTGAAGGACGTGAGTAAAACAATTAATCACAATGGCTAAAAAATGAGTTTGACCGGAGAAGCCGGTCTAAAAAAGTTTTCTACAAGGATAATGATAAGTCTGAGAATTGTTTTAGTTTAGTCTTCTGAAGCAGACTTAAGGAGATTGATTATTAAAAGGGCAGGGGTGGATCTAGAATACTTTGGCGGGGGAGGCCGCAATCTGGGACTTAGACCCCTTAGGGTCAATCCCTAAACCGCTTGCTGATGCAAATATATTAATATTTTAATATATTAAATTATTTTAATCCTTAAAAAATTAATTATAAAATGGTTTCAGGTCTTTTATATTCAAATTTATTCAAAGTTATAGTTTTATAAAAATAACCTAATCTACTAAAATTATCAACTATTCACTCTACTGGTACAGTGATAGGCACATGATTTTTTGCGATAACTTTTGACTGAATTATTTTTTCAAACCCAAATTTCGATATATTATTTGATAGAGAAAGTTTATCAAATTCGGAAGTTTGTATGTAATCTGATGATACATTCCAGAAATATGTGTTAAAATCGCAAATATGCGTTTTTCGCATTCGTCATATCTTTAAGTTTCCTGTAATGTAAGACAATAAGAATTGTTCCAAATCATGTTATTAATTCAAATAAAATGTCATTATGATGTCCTCTGTCCCTTCTTTTCTATTTTATCAATACATCTTGACTTCGTTGATGCCAATTGTTCCAGGTTGTTCTTTTCGCAAGATTTTCTAGGCCTCAATTGTCGCCTCTTTCGACGCCTTAACAGTTAAATATTGTTTTCCATTGAAGTTTGTTGTATACCTGTCTTACCAGAGTCCCAAAACTATTTATATATCTATCTATAGGATATAGGGTTTAAGTCCGTAGAACGCGCAGCTCATTCCATGACACTCAGGAAGAAAAAATGCCATCGTCTCCTTTGAGGTGTATCTTGATGGAAATCAAAGTCATTTTCATGGTGAATCTTAGCAAAGAGATGATAATGCCGAAGATGGTCTTGATATAGTCTTTGGAAGCCCGTTTTCCTCTCAGCAAAGCTGATTTTGTCTGAAAATCCTCTCCATACCATCACGGAACCTCTCCGAATTTTCTACTGCAATAAAATCATGCCAGTAATAGTGGCACCCATAAGGATCATAGATGTTAAACTGTTTCGTCTAGAATAGTTACTGNGTCTGAAAATCCTCTCCATACCATCACGGAACCTCTCCGAATTTTCTACTGCAATAAAATCATGCCAGTAATAGTGGCACCCATAAGGATCATAGATGTTAAACTGTTTCGTCTAGAATAGTTACTGACTTCCATAAAGTCCCATAATCAACCATATGTTTTGCCAATTTTAGCTGTCTATCCTCTTTCTCGAGGTATGGGAGTTTTTAATGGCATTGTTATTCATTATGCAAATACGTGAAACCGCTCTTAAAAGATATGACGAACAAATTGGCACATCAATTTGAATTTCTTGTTAAAACATGTAATAAATAAGTTTTTAACTTTATTGTAAGATTTCGTATGGTTTAATAAATCCCAATTTCGTTTCAAAGAGTTATTACGCTTTCCGAAGAAGGCGACATAGATTGTTTTTCTTACATTGCCTTATGTGCTGCCTGGCTTAATGTTCAACCTCACGTATATTAAATTGATGGTTAGATTTAAGCGGATGATCTCCTGCTCTAAATCTTAAGTCCCAAATCGGATTTCTTAAGTCATGCATCAGAAATTTGCTTTAATTTGTTAGTTTAAAGGAACTCCTAACGAAGCCGCACCAAAGCAACAACCACTCGGCTACAGACCCGGCCTCTTATTTCCAGAAATCTGCATCAATATCTTTATTTAGAAGACCCAGAGGGTAAAAATAGACAGGCAATTCACGTTCGACTGGCAATTTCTTCAATTAGCGAGGAGAACCAGTAAGATTGATATTGGTAAGCAAATAAACGACACTAAAAAAGCATTTGAATAAAGCACAGTTTTAATAATTACATTAAATTTAAAATATTTACTAATAACTTTTGCCTACTCAACAATTTAAAGCACATCAAAAGCATGCAAAATAGCGACTTATTTTAGCATTGAATTGACGACTACATTTAAAGCATCAAACACTTGGCTGATATCAACGCCACAACAATGAACAATGTTGACGACGACGACGACGATGAAGATCGGATAGTTGGAGATGGCCATTTCATGAAATCTACTGTTGCCGGAACCCCATTGTTTCGATTTCTCAGTTGGCGATTGGTGCGTTCAAATTTAAACTTAAAATCGTAGTCATCATTTGATTGGATAATTTCCCCATGATTTCCGTGATAGAATACTTCTTCCTGTCCGTCGTCTGAAAAACGTTTTTGCGGAATTAACAATTAACATGAAATAACAACCGACTAAGTTAAACTACTAAGTGGTTTTGAAAGAATATAGGAAGAACATTTGTTGATCTTTAAGACTGACAAGAAGTGAAATAGAAGAGAATTGAAGAGCATTATTGAGCAAAAATTTAATCGCTACAGGTGACTGAAGTGACCTTCCAGTTGAAGCAGCATAAAATATAGTCAAGTAATCCACATTAATTATTTATAAATCACTAACAAGATGATCATAAAATGTTTCACATCTACTACAAATTAATAAAACATAATTATATGTCTGGAAATAAGCTTAAATGACTAAATAAAAACATTACAACAATATAAAGTAAGCAATGGTTACGGGAAAGAAAGATGATTCAACTTACCGTCGTAAATATTTTCCAGTCTCGGGGTTTTTAGAAGGGCGATGGCTGGATCTCCGAGCCCCGTCCTTGAAATCGTTTGAACTTTAACCTCGTATGACCTTAACTCCAGGAGACCATATATGCATACCATGTCCTTGTTCTATTGCAATTGTCGAATTCACACATTTGAAATTTAATTAATTTGCGTTATTTCTGGAAACATCTCCATGAAACTATAAATATCATTTTAATTATTCTTTAAGTTATTAATATTAAACGGCACGGAACCAACAGCAAAGGAAGCAACAAAATCACTGATAATACAAAGGAACGTGAATACAAACATGAATATACTGTGAAGACGAATTGATAAAAAAACATTTAACCTGAAAAATTCAATAAACTTATTTTAGTGATTACTGATTACTTCAATTACTTGATCACATCAGGCATATCGTAAGACAATGTGAATATTTGTGTCAAAATACTATATAATAGTTGTGAAGACAAGTTTAGAAAGATTGCATAATTACATTACATCACATCACATCACATTATATTACAGCTGTATAAAAATAACAAAGATCAATAATTTGCCTTCTCAACAGTGGTAGAATTAACATATGCCATCAATTCATCCCTTTCTCCAACGGGCTCTCCTACGAACCACGTGATCAAATAGCCGTGATAGTAATGACTCAGCAGAGGAGGGTTCCAGAGCAATTTGGCAGTTATGTTGGTGCCGCTGATGACGTAACTGTGACGTAAATTAGTGGGGGGATCCATGAGATGGGGTTCCCAAGAGATGTCAGATGTTTCTGTAAGCACATTTATTGGCGATTACATTGTTCAATTGAGGTGAATTAATGAAGGTGTTATTTATCCACTTTAATCGTAAATAATCGTTTAATCGTAATGTGGTTGTTAGAAAAATCAATAAACCTTTTTTGTGGCACTGAGGCTGTAGACTTCCAACTACGACGATGTCGCTGCATGCAGGCACGGAAGCAGAACCTTCAACTCTCGGACCAAGTACGCCATGTTTAGAAACAGATCTGATGGTCACGTGATAGTCACATTCGTACCAAAGATCATACAAGGTAAATGAGGTTTCCTGCGAATCAAAGTATATATATAAATTAGAGCTTCAAACAATTAAAATTTTCTTGATCGATTAATCGATTAAATTCGATTAAATATAACGCACATATATTCCGTAGTCCATCATCTGGACTGGCAATCTAGTGAGCTAAAGCGACTTTCAAGTGTGCAGAAAGTTTGTCGCTTACAGGCCTGTTTGTCTGACACTACAAGAAATTCCTTATTGATCGTGCTTCAGAACTCTACTGCCGGTCACTGTCGGCAACGTCTTGATATTTGAGAGGATGTTTGTGCCGAAGGTGATACGTTAGCGACGTATTTGAACCACGGAAAGCAAATTGAGCATTTAGCTTATAAACAAAATGCTTGCTCAACTTTCCGCTGAAATGCTTCCACTTCCACGTTGTTTTCAGTACTCACCATTGTTTACTTTGTTCCAACTAAATAACAATGATAATGCGGGGGAAAAGCAAGTAACCAAAAAGAGGACTATTACAAAATTATTAATAAAAATAAATTTAAAAATTACCGATTAATCGATTAAAATGTCTTTAATCGATTAAAAACTTTAACGATTAATCGATTAATTAATCGATTATTTCCGCAGCCATAATATAAATAAATAAATAAATATAATAAAATAAAATTAAAATCAAATTAACGATATATATATATATATATATAAATTATATCATTTTATTTGTCTCATTCCAGAATAGTGTCAATATTTTTTAGGCAATCGTCATCATTACCTGAGTGGTGACAGAAATAAATGATGAAATATCATCAACATTATCATCATCATCATCATCATTATCGAGTGATAAAGACGATGAACAATTTTCAGGAAACCAAAGAACAAGAAATTTTTCAGGCCATCTGTCCAATACCCCTGCAATATTTGTAAAAAATACTTAATTAACTATGGGAAAGGTCTTAATCGTTACTAAATGTAAGACCTAACCTTCAGTTTTATTTTCACTGGATAGTTTCCAAGACATGTGACATCGGACAAGGCCGTTGTGAAAGTAGGGCGTCTCGAAGCGGATATTAGTGACTGGAATGGGCGTGGGATGAGCTTTGATTGGCAGATGGTTGGTGGATTTTCGATTGGCGGGGATCCTCATTAACATATCATCATGTGTTATTAATAAAGGCTTTGCAGTTGCAGAAGCTTGAAGAACTTTCCTGTTCTTCTTGAATCTTTCATTTGTTTTGGTAGAATCATTATTGTCACTATCAACAAATTGATTGTCATGATGATACACATACCCGAAAACATCTTCCAAGTCCTCTTTGTAGACCTCATCAATACTATCTTCACCCTCGTAATCCACATCATCATCATCATCATCATCATCGTCGTCGTCGTCGTCGTCGATGTCGTCAGGACCTTGAGAACTCACGAAAGCATCTTGACCAATATTAATATCTTTAACACTGGAATTAAATCCACTTCTGTAAAGCAACTGGTAGTCGTGGCTGACAAGTTCATGAGGTTGCCTAAGTTCAGAAGTCACAATGATTTTGGATTGTCCACTTCTCAGTTTCTCGTGACCTCTAGCATATATGACCTTGGTAATTAAGGGTTATTTGTGAATATTTGATCCTAAAGAATGGCAGTTAATAATTACGTGGATGTGATGTGTTAACTAAAACCATCACAATCACCGTCAATTTAACAATTAAAAGTTATTTGTAAATATTATTTACACAATAGCTATTCGATTTCTTGTCGTTTTACGAGCATCTCACCTGCAACTTGACCCAATAATTGAAATTAATGTCAAGGTCAGTGATTGCAAAGGTTAGACTATGTGGGGGCAGAGATATTTTGTATTCACTCGTGAACAAAGTTTGGGGGTCAGTAGTGGGTGACTTCAAGGTCATCGATGGTGACTGACTTTTGCCCCACGAGAGCTTTAAATAATAAGTCATTATATTCATCACAACTTATTTATTTTATTGAAAGTCATACCTTGTACTTCACAATTGAAAGTCCATTACTGATAGGAGGGAGCCAGCTGATGATTGCAGTGTATTTGTTGCTCAGGAGATCCACAGATGATTCGACGTGATTGAAATTTAACGCTGGGTCGAGTGTTGTGTTTACTGAAAATTAAGTAGAAGCTAAACGAATGAAAAATAATAACAGAGCAACCACACACAAAAATTAGGAAAACTGGTCATAAAAATTACAAACCTTCGTCGCTCCTATCCTCGTAATTCTACAAATGCGCACAAAAAAAGTTATCACAAAGTAGTAATGCAACAATATATTGAAATTTATGTTACATTACATTAATTTACAAGTTAATGTTACACTGAAAATAACGTCTTCGTCGCCTTAGTTATGGATGGACTTTGGTCTGACAAAATCATCCAAGAAAGGAGGGAATAAATTAAAGTCCTTTCGTGGCATTTAATTAAGTCCTCCATTGTAGGAAGCAATCAGCTGCTTTCATTCGTCCCGCTTGCCTGGCAAACATCACGCCAGAGGATCTTTAATCTCTTCCAGCTAACAGTACGGATGATCTTCATTCCAGTTTATCCCAATGAACTGCTTGCATCGATAAATTGACCTTATTTTTTAGGTTTTTCATAGATCCTTCAGAGAATAATTCAGCCGTATTCTGCGAACATTCTCTAAAGAGTTCAGACCATCAACATTTCTCTTAAAGCGCCATTATCCAAAATCTTAAATGAAAGTTACCACTGAAAAATGATCACAACGATATGCCTTAAATATATTAGCTGTTTATAATTTATTTATTTATATAATTTTTCCACAAATGATTAAGCTAACTGAATTATTATATAATGCAAGTCGATTATCAGGAAATAAAACTTCCAAATTAGATTGACTTCACCCGAAATGACATTAAACAAGGTGCCACACATAACTTGTCATTTGTTCTGTCAAATGATTTCATTAAAGACTGGCAATGAAATGGACCAATCAGAGAGCAATGGGAATTTATTGCATCTTTCAGCAGAAATTTGTTTGTGTCGGAGGGAAACGACCAATTTAGCAATTAACTTGCAAAGTTCAGCAAGTATAGAAGACTCCATCAGCATAATTTTTATTAAGTTTTGATGGAAATTCAAATAACATTCGGAAACAAATGTTAAAAATTGTTTGATTGAAATTTGCATTACGTACAACTCCATAACCTCACAATGTAACACGATTGTGTACATGTCGTTTGAAATATTGCCTCTAATGGCAATGGCAACAACAATTAATTCGATTTCATTCATTTAAAAAATTATAAATAAATTCGTAGCTCGTGCTTCAACGGAACAACGAACATTTCAACTATTAAATGCAATTATTAAAATTAACATAACATAACATAACAATTATTCAGTGGTTAAGAAGACCGAGATCTGTGTAACAACCACTCTTGCTCTTAATTTCTGATATCCATATTTGCTTAGGTTTATCTTCAATTTATCTCCTGCATCCTCATGGATGTCATCCTCATGGATGTCATCCTCATGGATGTCATCCTCATGGATGTCATCCTCATGGATGTCATCCTCATGGATGTCATCCTCATGGATGTCATCCTTATCTAATTTATTTCATAAGGAAAACACCTTTGTGCTGAAGTAATTTTTTTAAGTTTCCCGAAGCCTTCCTGTATAACTAATCAAAATAACTATTAATCAAATTACAACCAAACACATCCATTGTTTTGGGAGCCAACAAATAATTTAATTTGTCACAAAGTTAAGGTTGTTACGATTAATAATTGTTAGAAATTCTCAAGACTTCTTTACCTTCGTAGCACTGCAATAGTTCGATTATATTTTATTCACGAGTGAAGCTTCAATGACTAAAAGCTCCGTTGATTTCGTCGCTTCCTTCTTAAATTGAAACACCAGAATGTTTCGCACATAATGAATAATGTAAGCGTCCTACAAGGCAATTTAGATGCCTGTGTTTTCCACTCCATCACGAATTCTTCATTTACCTTTATTTGTTCCAAAGCTCCTGATGCACGCATGGAATTCAGAACCAATATGCTAACAAATATTGAATTAAATATTATTCTTGATTTAGCCATGTTGGAGTACATCAAACATAGTTTTATAGTACTTCCAGGAAGAACAAAATGATCTTTCAAAATCACATTTGACACAACTTCATTCGAGGGGTTTTTAAACTTTTCAATCCACCTTTATAGTGAGAATGTTACTATGGTGCAAATAAATTGCTTCCACTGTCCATCCCTGTTTGTTTCAGCCAATCAGAAGCCAGAAATGTGAAAGACTGGCGTTTTTATTTCTTGGGAAACTATGGTGGTGGTGCCATTTGGTGCATCCGAGTTCGTCTTATTTGAATGTTGTCAACACCTTGTGATCTTGTGATGTCCATCAGTGTCAACTTTTACGTTCGAAAGTTGGACTGTTTCGCTAGATGGCATGCAAGAAATCAAATTGCCAAAAAGTTTAGTTATATCTGAGACAACATCCCCATTCTCCATTTAGAACCAGAATCACAAACTTATTTTGTTCAAATAAAATTTTCTTCATAACATCATAACATAACACAAAAAAGCAACCAAAAGGAAGAGCAGGGTTGTCATTTCAGCTTTTTTTCCACGGGAAGCAGATCATTGCTCGAACTCTTCCTGGTGAGATGACATTATCTTTCTTCTCAACAAATGTTAAGTGGGGCAACAGCACCCGGGAGGGGGCAGAAGCCACTTTGAGAATCATTGCTTCAGAACAAGAAAGAGTCTGAGGTCTTAAAAGTTCAGAGGTTTTGATTTTTAAACTATTGGTCTAAGACTGTTAAGCAAGAGCTTTTTGTGCGTGCTTTGACAAATTTGGTTTCGCTTTAAAGGTACGACAATTTCCACTAGTTCTGATTTGTTTGAATTATATTAGAGCTTTATTACTTCGATTATTTGGTCATAAAATAAAAGCTGGTAAAGCATTGTTGGCGAGGATTTAACAAGTCCAACTTTCCTAGGTTGCTTCGACATTGCATCTGGTTCGCAGCCATACTTTTAACGCTACTGCGCCATTTTAAAGCACCAATTAACATAATCAGATCCGGTCATCATGTGGGATGAATTAGTGTAAAATTTAAGTGAAAATTATAAAAGTACTTAAAACGTCCTCTGGTCTTCATGTGAGTCAAACATGTCTGATTTATCTGAAATATTGTCTACAGAACAAACTGGAAAAATATGAGTACGGAAAAACAGAAGAGCGTACGAGGAATGGTGCTGCACGCATCTGTACGAAAGATATTAATAGTAGTCCAAGTGTGCTAGCAGCATCTGCCTTGCTAACAAGATCCAGCCATGGCTGTTGTAGGGGAAGTTACTGGGGCCTGTTGTCTCTCCTTGCATTTGGGCTGAACTTTTGTGTTTATTGTTGTTGGAACTTATTAAAATGTTGCGGATTTAATAAATTAACAGTCATTGTCAAGTTTAATTTGTGTTAGTTGAAACGAACGGTGACTACTTAAAAAGTTGTAAATGGGGAAAGCTTGATTTTTCTTTTAAATTATTTTTTAAAGAAGCAATTGAATCTGTGGCCTTTTTTGATAACTTGGAACTTGACATTACTTTGTATTTTTCTAAAGTACTATTTAGTTTAAGGGATATCTTGTTTGCTGAGTTGTGTTTAATTTTGCTTCAAAACAAATGGATGGGGATATGTCGACCGATCTCACCAAAACTCCAGAGGATTACAATGTCTACAAGAAGTCTTGCAACAATAACAACCGAAGGAAATCAAAACCAAAAATTCAAAGGGGATGCTATGATTCAAATTCTTCCAGATCTAATGCTTACAATGTTGTTGTCATAACCACTGGACCTAATGGGAGTGCTGCATCCGTTGAAGCAGAGGAGGATTGCCTGGATGATAATGCTAGTGTCTGTTCAAGTCAATCAAGTGGAGCAAGTGAGCATTCCATTGGAGCCAACAAAAAACCCAAAAAGATAAGAAGAGTGAGGTGTGAAATACATTCTAAAAAAAACAAAAAAGACTGCTCACTTCTGGAAGAACCTGAACCAACTGATTTGAAAACACAAGATGTCAAATGTGATCAAAAAGATGATAAGCAACCCACTCCAGTTTGCACTTGCTCCAAGAGCAGAACCAGAAGCAGACGACCCGAACCGGAGGGAGGTTCGGTTTCGGGAAAAGGAATGTCCGGTAGCGTTATAATGTCTGAGCTCGACCAGATACTTTGTAGCAATGAACCTCTTTTTTCTGATTTGGAGGAGGAGAAGGAGCCAGAACGCAATGAGGAAGGCGAGGAAGGCCAATCGAAGCAGAAGTTTTCAAGAAGTATGGGAAAGAGACAAGGAGGGCCCAATGTTGATGAGCAAGGGAAGCATGAATCTGGAGATCGCATCCAAAATCGATTGCTGGGAGGAGCTGGCAACATGGAAGGTACCTTCTGCTTGCAAGTTCTCAACACTAACACTTCTATCAAGTTTGCTATTCTACAAACGGAACTGAAAAACATCAAGGACAGATCACTCAAAAGGGTAATGAAATCAATTTGATAAATTTTCCATTTTTTTTAGAATAAAACATAGTTGTGTTTAGAGATGCCATTTGATTTGCCATCACATTTTCTATTGATTTTGCAGTCGTGAATACACATTTCATGTGGTTGCATTCCATTCTATTGTTCTAACCAAATTAAGATTCAAGCTTTTCATTACAGCATTATGATTACGACAAATCAATTTTATAGGAGTGCAGGTTGGCCGAATGGGTTACGTTCCTGCATACGGCGGTAATGGCAACAGTCGTAATGTGTCGTGTTCGAAACCCAGCCTGCACTGCCGCAAGCGCCCTTGGGAAGGAGCGCTATATAAATGGNGCCGAATGGGTTACGTTCCTGCATACGGCGGTAATGGCAACAGTCGTAATGTGTCGTGTTCGAAACCCAGCCTGCACTGCCGCAAGCGCCCTTGGGAAGGAGCGCTATATAAATGGTTAACAAGAAGAGCCTCTGACACTATGCATATGGCGCTATATAAATGAAGTACATTTACATTTTACATTTTTATAAAGCTAACATTTTTTCTTTGAAAATTATTTGTGGGCAGCAGAAACAAATATTGCTTATGTTGTGAAAGATGTTGATAAAAAAAAATAAAATTAATTAATTAGATGGGGTTCGCATGAAAATGTTGCTTCTTACCATTTCTTTTGTTTGACTCGGGACCTTAAAACTTTTCCATTCCGATACGTTCCATGCATTCAGCATTTTTTTTAAATTTTTAATTTATTTCAGTGAAAGTTTTTTTTTTGAAACCAAGAATGGAAACTTTATTTATTCACAATAACTCCAGTCTGACGAGTAACTGACAATCCTGCAACATAGAAACAAAATGTCTAAGTATTGTTCATCTCAAAACTCTCTTGTGAACTCTACAAATTCTTTTAGAGTGATGTGATGTATTTTATGTCAGCTATTGTAACTGATGCATCTTAAACATTGCATTTTGAAGAATAAATGCTACTTAAATTTCCTTAATGAAATCTTCGAGGCATGATGCATTAAAATAATATAATAATTAATTTTGATAACCTTATTAAAATCTCATCAAGTCTGATCATGTGTCAGAAAAATCTGATAATAACGTTGACGACCAAGGTGAAGTTTGAAATATTGCAAGTAAGAAACATTAATTTCTTTGCTTTCACAGGTAGAAGCAGACATAAGCTCCATTTCAGCAAAGTTTTCCAGCATGCAGGAGATGATGGAAAGCTGTATTGAAACACTCGCTTCTTTCACAAAACAAGTCCAACAGACATCCAAGTTCATAAGTGCCCAGATAGAGTGAGTGTTGATAAAATGGGGGCAAATAAACTTGTCTGCGTTGATGTTGACGATGACTACGACGACGATTATGATATCGAGCTTTGGTTGTGTTAATCCGTGAATTGGCAATAATGGCGATGACGACGACGATGATGATCATGATGATCATGATGCTCGTTATGTGGGTTGTGGTGATGTATTGCTTGCGCTGGAGATAAGACAAACAATGGTTTATACTACCATTATCATGTGACGAATCTGATGAAATATGAATAAGCTGTGGAGCTGGTAGTGATGTTGTTATCACTGTGGTGGTCATGGTAATGATGGCGGTTATGAAGATGTTAATGATTATGGCGAAATGATAATGATAATAATAATAACAATAAATTAATTAATTAATAAAGAGCGTCATAGTAACGAGGGGGAGACCTAGTTACATTGGATGAGCTCAAATAACGAGATGATAATGATCCTGTTGTCTACTACTGTTGCAAACGATTTCAGGATTGCCTGGAATGTTCCTTCAGGATGTTTATTATCTTTAGAGTTCGTAGTATCATCCAACCATCTTTCCGTTCGCTCGAGGTGCACACATATGTTGCTTTGGGGAGTTCTAGACTTACCACCCACCCCTATCCACCCTTTTGAACGACATTTTGTTTGAAGGTCAAACTGGGGAGTACGTGTATTTGAGGCAACTCCGAGGCAATGGAGCATCCATTGTGAGGTCCACGAGACACTTGAGTTTCATTTCCCGGTGGAAATTTAACTGGCATGACTCCATGTGGAAAAAATCTTCCAGATGTGTGGAATGATGTTGATGATGATGATAGTGATTGTGCCGACGATGACGATGACGGTGATGGCATTGATCCTTTGTCTGGAACGTGCTGGATATGCATTTATGTTCATTCGTCTGTGACTATTGTGAGGGAGTTATTTATTAAAGGCAATAAAAATATCGATGCACCAACTGTTATTATTATTATTATTATCATCATCGTCATCATCACCATTATCATCATCATCATCATTATTATTATTACTATTATCATTGTTGTAAATAGAGTCATTTGTGATGACTGTTTTGATTCAGCCCCCTTAATTTTCATTTTCCTATTTAGCACTTTAAATATTTTGTAACTTGCATCATATTAGCCATAACTACATCATCCAATATCACCCACAATTTCTTCCTCAAAAATTATAAATTTTAACCAAAGATAATTCCAAAACTACATTCATCCTACATTTCAATGTCATATTAAGGAAGGAGAGAAGAGAAGAGAAAGAACTCACCAGTTCACACTTGGATGTCCTGAATGTTTCTTCAAAGCTGGTCTGTTAAATTCATGTTCCATGACATTAATGCTGATGATGATAATAATAATGTTGGTGGTGGTGATATTGATGATGCTGGTAATGTTTATGATAGTGGTGATGTCTACTATTGCAAGATAAGTTGTATTGTAGATACTGCTGATGACTGTGACAGTGTTGATAAATGACAATAATAATAATAAAAAAATAATATATGATGATGATAATAATAATAATAATAATAATAATAATAATGTTAATTGAATAAAAGATGGACATTTTATTTGTGCACAGAACTTTTCTTCTTGTGACTTAGATGTGGCCAATGACAGACTCAGTCACTTAGAGAGGTAGGTGATTTGTTATCCTGTCCAATCTTAAACACATGAGGTGATGACCTTTGTGACTGATGTTATGATTGCTGGTTATGATTGCTGGTTATGATTGGTGGTTATGATAATCTTCTTAAATTGTAATGTTTCGCATTTCATAGGATGGTCACTGGACTTGAGAATGACATGAGGTCATTGGGTTCTGCAAACGTGAGTCATCCGTTTGATTTATTCACCGCCACCATCATCGTCATCATCATCATCATCATCATCATCAAACAATTAAAACCTATCATCAAACTCTTTTTGGACTACAGGCCAGTGAGACTGCCAGGTTGAAAGCGAGACTTAAAGAGGTATCATGTTTATTACTAAACCTCATTTGAATAATTAGTTATTCATGAAGTCATTGTATTATATCATTCTTGTAAGGTCCTCAATGACTTAAACAACACTGAGAAGGGCATCATCCATATATCCAGTTGTCTTGATTCCAGGTCAGCCTTGTTCACTGTTAATTAGGAGAATCATCATCATCATCATCATCATTATCGTTGTCAGGCCCTACCTGCATGATGTGAAAATTATTATCATATCGTGACAATTATGATTAATTGTTGAATTAATATTAGTTATTATTAGTTTCAGATAACCACAATTGGATTTTCATCGTTGCCACATCACGCCATCGTCATCGTCATCGCCACCTTGTCCATTGTTTTGGCATAGATGAAGTTTTAACTTGTTGCAAGTGTGCTATTAATCACATGATAATGTGGGGCTATAAATAGAACAGTCTAATTTGAAGAATGACGATGAAGAGAAAGATAAGATGGAAGATGCAACATTGCTGAATTCTTCTCTGCAACATTGTTGATAGGATCAGGCAACATTTTGTTGCATGTTTTGTCTTCAAATGAGCTGCATTTATTGCCTTGCATAAGTTTGTTTTGTAAGTGACTAATGTGTCATCATTTTCTGATAAATTTGTGTTATTTGGATCTATATGGATATTATTGTATTATTAAGGTATTTATCACATGAAGTTATTTTAACAAAAATATTGCCATTAAATTCGTCAACATCATGCATTGAAAAGTTTTGCAGTATTAATTTTGCTATTATTGATATTTTTTTACCTTTTTTTTTGTAAAGATTCTGTAGGTTCTCAGTATTTAAACAGGAATTTGGGTACATTTTTTAAATGAAAGGCATTTGGCAACTCTTTCATTTAGAAATTTGTACTGGATTTTCAATAATTTATTGCTTTATTATTACAATTATGTTATTAGCTGGAATAGAAATTATTTATTATTTTTATGCATTATTTTATGCAATACATCATGTCAAATTCAACAGATTGTGAATTTAGATATTTCTTATTTTGTGGAAATCTGTGATTCAATGGTCAAATTTAGGATTATATTTTGATTTTAAAATTTTAAGGACAAGTTTTTGAGTAATTTCTGTAAAAACAGATTGCAGCTTTTTTAAATCACTTTGTGATACTTTTTTTGTGCTTGTCCTATCACAGAATGATTCTAGGTTGAATGACAAATACCTGCCAATATAAATTTGCAGGCCTTTAAAAGCACGATTTATGGCTGATTTTGAACTTTTAAATTCTATTAATACCGGATTAGTGGTCAATTATTTGCGACAACACTCCATTTTAATTTGTTGTCTTTCATTTTCATCCAAAGTCACTTCGAAAGTGCCTTCATTGATGGACATTCACCTGCAATTTATTTCAGAAAGACTCTGAAATCCTTTGAAGTTTACTTTGCTCGAATTGGGAATGATCGATTGCTTGCGGCTTGCTTCGTCACATCATTTGATATTCGCAACACTATGTTTGCATAGGAAAAAGTCATGGAAGATTTTTCGTGTATTTCAAATGAGCTTAGTGATACAGCAATCTGTGGAATGGTTTGAAAGTTTTAATGGATCGAACTGTGATTTGTAATTCTGTAGGTCTATTTCAACAACAAAGCGCTTCATAAAGGCCTGTGTTAATCTTCATTCTAGAGCAGAAAATGTAATCTGTTGACATGCATCGGATATTATTTGTAATCTCGTCAATAGCAATTGCCTTAGAGTTTTTAAACAAGAGACTGGAACTAGAAACAACCATTGCACATTGATTGATAGAAGCTGGCGACGATTTAATAAGTTTGCTGAGCGGCTTAGGGTTCATTCTTGAGATTTCGCATATACAGGGGTAACGAATCCTTTATAGTTGGAGATTCAGGTTACGTCGTATTCTCATTAAGCATTGAAAAGGATTTTCAGACTATATTGTATGTTTGGTTTTAACGTTTAGCGGCATCGACAAATAGCAACAAAGGACGACTGTGTTACAACCTTTATTTACAAGGTCGACCATGTTCCGACTACATGACTGTTGGATAGAAGCGTAGCAACTTAGCCGCTTATCGTCTGCCTGTGTTTTTTTGTTTGTTTTTTTTTAGCTAGTTAGCTGGCAGCGATTTGCAATCAAATCAACAATCAATCAATCAAAAAAATCAATCAATCAGATCAACAAAGACCTCAATCTTAGGCTGGAATTTATGAGAAAAAACCAATCTCAGTGAAAAAGATGAATGAATTGTCAATTTAAAAAAAAAAATCTCAGAATGCGTCCCGGACCGTTTGTTTGAGACCCCTGCCCTAATGTCTCTGTCCACGTGAATCAATTCAAACCGTTGCCGAATAATTTTGCTATGTCACTTGTGCTCCAGGGTCTGAGATGGAGTGCTGATTCAAAATCTTGCGACACAAGTTTTCTGCTAGAAGTGGCCTGTGCACTCTTGTTGAAGCATTGATGCGCTGGAGCGTGTCCGAATGAGAGAAATTCGATATTGTCATGGCGAGGAAGTTGCTTGTTGACGAGAAGCATGCTCTACTTGCGCTGATGTCTTTGTTCACGTTTGATGATGCACAGTTGCTGACCAAGTTGCTCCAAGTTGATCATGTGTGAAAGTTGAGGTGCTCTGGAACGATTTGTCTGGACATTCTGACTGATACGAACCGTAGATGTCCTTGACGAAGAGCTGGTGATGTCGTAGGCCTGCAGTGTCCGTCAATGTTGATGTTTATTGAGACAGTTGCAGCTCATGTTAAGCGTTTGGAATTGTCTCAAGTTGTTGAAGTGAGTGTTGATCGACTTCCCCTGATTAGTGGGATGCAAGATGCAAGGATGTTTGTGACGAGATTGAATTAGTAAGTTGGTGTGCTGAGATGACTGAAGTCTTGTTTGAGCTGAGATTGAAGCCGTGTTGTCCGGTTTGTAGTACGTTTTTGCCGTGGCCTCTCGGTGTGTCAGAACTGCTGTTAGATTCTGCTTGGCGGATCTGGATTGTCTATCTCCTGAAGTTTTACGAACTGGGACGGTCCAAGTTGGACCCTCGCAGGAGTGCTTCATAAATTACGATTGAAATTATTAATACTTAATGACTTTGCAGATGTAATTTCGTTTCACTCAATTGTACTCAAACTGAGGTTTCATCAAAGCTTTATGAATTCTCAAAGTTACATTTAAATAACATTATATAAAATTGTTCATTTTTTATAGTTCCTAAAATTTCATATTGCAACTTCCATACTTAGATTTACATTTTTAATAATAACAATAATAATTAATTTATATGACGCCATGTGCTTAGTATCAGACAATTACCACGAAAGATAAAAACAATTGTCCATACTTGTGATATCACTTAATGATCGTTAATAATGAACTCTACGAGTCAACCCTCACTACTGCGCTGAGCACATCCCTCCCAGTGATGGCTCCTCGCCATTACAAATACAGATATCCTTGGTTTGATGCTGAATGCATGCGTGAAAGACGCCGCCTTACTTCGCTCCGACGGAGAAAGGCGGCCAGGGAAGATATCAGGGCTGTTGCTCGCTCTTACACTGGACTTCTACACACCAAGCGTCGACACTACTACACCAAGCGCATAGCAGAGGTGCATCATCCTGCCAGGCGGTGGAAGCTTGTTGGTGAGGCGACTAGCCTTGGCGTTGTGACTGGACGTTCTGCTGCTCCAACTGCTGAAACCTACTCTGCATTTTTAAACGAGAAGCTCAATGACATCTGTGAGTCGACTGATGGTGCACTGTCCCCGAAATTCATGTCTTCTACTTCCATGTCTGAGTTTGTGCAGTTCTGCCGTGCGAGTTTTGATGAAGTCCAGAGGTTGATCAGTTCTCTTCCTAGCAAGCAATGTGGCCTTGATCCCATAACAACCTGGCTTCTCAAGAGACTTTCCCATTTATTACTTCCTTATCTTGCACATCTATTTAATAAATCGTTATTTTCAGGTCAATTTCCTCGTTCCTTCAAGGAGGTTCCTTCAGGTTCGACCCATACTTAAAAAATCTAACTTGACCCACAACTACCTTCATCATACAGACCAATTTCCAATCTCAGCGTGCTTTCAAAGCTTCTGGAGCGCCTTGTTCTCAGCCGTCTCGTCACCCATCTCAACAACAATGCACTACTCCCCAAGACTGAGTCAGCATATCGTCCGCACCACTTCACGGAAACTACTGCTGTCCTAAGAGTTGTGTCTGACATCAGGGTGGCATTGGATGTTGGTCACGTCTCCTTTCTTCTCCTTCTTGACGTATCTGCGGCGTTTGACACTGTGGACCATGACATCCTCATTGCCAGATTGGATAAAACATTTGCAGTTCGCCAAACGCCGCTGCAGTGGTTTAGAACATACCTTTCAGGAAAAAGTCAAACAATACTATCTTCGTCCTCATGCAGTGCTAAATAGCTAATTCAATCAGGCGTTCCACAGGGCTCTGTACCGGGACCAATTCTCTTCTCCCTATATGTTTCAGACATTGCGGGTATTGTTGCCGCCCACGTTTATCCAGCCACCAGTATGCAGATGACATCCAGATCTACGGCCACTGCTGCCCCGAGGGCGTTCCGGGTCTTGTCTGTCGAGTGTCGACCTGTTTCAGAGAGATCGTCTCGTGGACGTCATCTAATCGTCTACGACTCAACCCTGACAAAACAGAGGCAATATGGTTTGGTTCTCCAGCCGGATGCAGCCGCATTGGCTCCC
>MPNW01000138.1:55867-72523 GCA_011800805.1 Hirudo medicinalis | reverse complement strand
CAAAAGATGGCTGACATTTTGTGGGAGGACCAGAGAGAGATCGTGTGTTGTTGCTGGAGAGGGAGCCACCAACTTTCCCGAGAGAACCAACACTGATTGACAGAAAACCTGGTAGAGGACCTCACTGATGGGAAACGATGATTCGACCTTGACTTTCAGTGTATCACCGACCTGACGAAAATATTCAGATGATTCTTGAAATAACTTGATAACAAAACTAATTTCACTCACAACGACTTTTGGTGGTTTTGGATCCATCAAGACCTGCAGGAAGTGTCCATCTTTGTTTTTTGTGGAGAATGGCAGGATCTCTTCCAAATGAGCTGTGACAACTTTACCAGATTCTTTGTCCTCAAATTGAGCCTGAAATATGATAGAAAAGCATTTACCATAAATAAGTAATAGGTTTACATATTTGCTAATATTCGGAAGACTTCAAAATTTAAAAAGTAATTTTACTTCGAGTTCAAGTTTGTTGTCTTCTTTGGGAACCTTGAATGAAAACTCGCAGAGGGAGTTTGGTTTGACTTTCAGAGTGAGTTTCTCTTCTCTTGGACCTTCTGAAGATGGAGTGTAGTGCTTGACCTTGACTGTCACCTCTTTCTCCTCAGAACTGAGGGGAAGAACTTCATCGACTGGTTTCAACAAGACCTGTTGTGAAATTTATGGATGTGATCAAATAACGTCTCTTTATCAAATTAAAAGCAAACATTCATTTTCTCACTTGTCCAACGTACGACAGACCAGGCTTGAAGAAGACAGGAGTGAATTGGCTGAAGAACAAAACGTGAGATTGATCGACGAAGGTGACAAGGACATCTCTGGTAACAGGAACCAGGTTTGGTCTTTTATCTTCTTTACTTTCTTCTTCCTTCCCGCCATCACTTTCACTTATTTCTTCACTTAGAGGACGCGTTTCTTCCACTTTAACTGAAAATTTGATCTCGTGTCCTACCAGGGGTTCTTCTGATTTCATGCCCAAGGCTTGTTTGATTTCATCAGGTTTCAATGAAAACTCTTTGTGACCAGCTTCGAGCTGTTGAAAATGCGTTTATCATTCAGTGTCACCAAGTTTCAACATTTTGTAAATGAATAAAATGCTTAGTTTCCTTCTACAGATAGCACCATGAAAGTCTCACCTCGACTGGAGGCAATGATCCTGCTTTTGAGTTGTTTCCAAGAGAAAGTTGCAGTTCCACTTTTCCTTTCAGAGGAGCTCCAGAAGGAAGGCTAAATAATTAGAAATATAATATTATTAAGTAATAAATTGTTTATATTGCAACGATAAGAATGACGATCCATCGAAGATCGAAACAATTACCTGGCTACCACACTGAAATCCAAGCTAGGACTTTTGCTCTCAGCACCTGAGAGAAGAGTGTGATACCTCGGAGATCTCACTTCAACAAGGAAGCATTCTTTATCTGGAAACATTTTGTGTTAATGTGGAATGTATTGTAGAAGAAAGCTGAAAATGCATCTTAATTCTAAGTCTGTCCATGTGTATTCTTTAAATAATTTTCATACCGTAGGGTCCGACAGGTTGTTCAACTTTGAAAGTGTGGTTGACCATTTGGCCCTGAAATATAAAATATTAATCGGGTTAATTGTGGCTTATTAAGTAATATCAATGCAATTATGGACAACTGCATTAATATAATATCTTAAAATTATTGTAACAATATAGTTTTACATTAATTAATATAATAGTATATTTTTGTCCTCACATGACTTTCCAAGGTGAGAGTCCATTCGTCTGACTGGGCAAGAAGCGGAACGAAGTATTCTTTTCTGAGGAGACCTGAGAATCAAAAATAAAACAATTAATTTTACATAAATAGAGTATTTTACATAATAAAATATTCATATACAACCTTCTTCAGCGGTGACATTCAGCCATTCGACCAGCAGCACGTCTTTTGGGTTCTTAAAAATGAAATGAAATTAATTTTAACAATTTGATATTTCTTAGTTAATTATGTTTTGAATAATAAATGTATATCTTACGTGGATTGAGAGGTTGACAGGTTTCAGGTGTGGTTTCAAATCTTGAGTGTGAACGAGAGACTCAACCATCACTGAAAGAAATATTTAATTATTCGTTTATATCACATAAATTAAATTATTTTAATATTTAACAAACCAAGTTCTCCAGGGTGGTACTTTGGTTTATCAGTGCGCAAGGAAACCAGCAACTCCTTTCTTCCAGTTGGAACTTCGACTGAATGAGAGAACTTGAAGCAGGAACTTGATTCGACTTTCAGGACTGATTTGTCTCCCAAGAACCCCTCATCGGGTGATACCTGGTCATCGAATTAGTAAGAATAAATTTCATGGGAAATAATGAGTAAAATAGAATTATTATACTAACCAAGACTCTCAGTGTTTTGGAGAAGCCTGCAAAGTTAATTATGAATAGTTCAGAAGAACGTCAACGATAAAGATAAAAATTTCACTTTTGGGGGTTTTGTCCAGTTCAATCTTCCAAACAGAACGATGCCACAGATAGTCGTCAGCTGAAACACTGAGGTCAAGGACGCATTCTTCAGATTTCTCATCTTCTTCCTTGGAGTCAGATTTGGCAAGATCGAGTAGGTGCAAGTCAATCAGGAGTTCAGAGCCAGGTACGAGAACATCGCTTGTAACGACGACGTAGGACCTGAAATAGTTTATTAAAACATTAGAAACTGTCACCTCAAACATAGAAACATACTCGTCAACGTACGTCTTGGTCGTTGGAATAGCATGGGTGGCCAAAGTGGAAGCCACGAATACTGCCAACAAGAAAAGGCACAAAGGACTTCTTCCCATCTGTGAATAAAAACAACGATTTATTTAAAATAGAAGAATTCAATGTAAGGAAAACCTCACCTTGAATGTAACAAGAAATCGCAAGGAGCAACTTTTGTTACAGCCTGCCAATGGTCTCTTCTGCCTCCCTTTTATAGACGCTACGATCGATATCGAATTGATTTTGAACTTTCTAATTAAAACTTGCCTTGGAGCTCACGATCGATGCGTTGCAACTGAAAACGCCTCTGCATAATAAAATAAAATATAATATATTAAAAAACTATAATTATAAATATTATTACTCACTAAATATTTATTAGGTAACAAGTTTTGATAACGATATACTACGCAATTCAAACGCATATTATGCTTCGCATGTGTTTTATCAATTTTATAAAAATATTCTAATAAGATAATAACTATGTTAAATCATATTTATTCATAACTAATATGAATGTAGTCAATACTTTAATCGTTTGATCATTAATATGTTATAATTTATAACAATAATAATAATAATTAATAATATTTCATTAAACAATTTTTTATTATTTTGAAAATATTTATTATTATTGTCATTATTTGTAATTCTATAATATCGTGCTTATTATATTAAACTGTTGTTAATTAATGTTATAATGTTTATATTTTTTATTGATAAAGTTTTTTTGCAATATAAATTTTATTATAATTATAATTTTTATTTATTATTATTATAAACTTTATGCAGCTTAAGGAAAAACCCATTGTGTTCATAATAATAAGCACTAATAATTATTAAAGCAAAAAAAAAAAAAATAATAATAATAAGCTATTGCGGGCTCATTCTAGACTTCATAAAATCCTGTTCCAAAGTTGTGTTCACGAGAGAACAGGAATTTATTATCTCGAAAGGAATAATTCGCAGGTTTTGCACGAAATATTTCTTCAGTGTCGAAGTTCAGGTGTCCCACGAAGATTGGTTGTTGAGGTTGTAAATTTTAGGTCATTTCATTGCCATCTAAAGTAGCTTTCTGGATTCCTATTTCATATTCATTTTATATGTTTTGTACCCCGGCTCATAATTACCAAAAAATATAATAACAAATAGTGATGATAATAATAATAATAATAATATTAATAATAATAATAATATTGTAATATAATTTCAACTTGCACATTGGAGCCTAATCAATACAATGCAACTGAACATCGTGAACATCGATATTTTGAATTAATTTATCGATGAACATCAGTTACCAACAGACTAAAATGATATTTCATCAAATTTCATTTCGGTGAGATTTTATTGATTTTCAAATTTCCAACAGTACTGGTGGGGTGGCTGCAATATATTTTTCATAATAAATTTATAACTTCACTAAATATTGTATCAATATCTTAAAACAGAAAAGTGCATGTGTATGCTTATCAGTCACAAGAACTCTTCCCAAACGGTGAATGGTAGCGACTTGAAATTTGAACATGTCATTCTCTATGCCATTCCTAGGTCAACTGTTTTCTTTTCAATTTTCAACTTTCAAGTTTTCTAACTTCCACCTTTTCCTAAATCGCATAAGAGCTATAAACTCGAGAACTATTGCAAGCGTTTGGGATTTGTCCTATTCATCACGTTATGCTGAGGAAATTAATAAAATATTGCTGGTAGCAGCAATACAAATACAAGCGTTTGAGACGAGTCCAAATCTTCTTAGTTATGCAGCGGACTTTAATCAAATAAATAAATAAATAAGCGTTTGAGACCTCGCCTCTCGCGGTTCGAGTCCCATTGCGGGAGCACCGTTCTAGTCGTCCGGTTCTTTGAGGGCTGAATTTATGTGTATAATATATGACTGGCGAAGCCGGTTTAAAAAAGCTAATTATCTAATAAATAATCATGCGATCAAGGAAATATTTATAAATTGGAAACACAGTTTCGAAGCCCACAACAACAACAACGGCGACGGCGACGGCGACGACAACATCAACAACAATAATAATAACAACAACAAATATGTGCTTGTGTTATATTCGCGCTCGTTTATATCATCACTAATCATTTGACAGATGATTTAAACCTCTAAAAGGAAGTCATTCAAGTAGTTAAGTATATATTGCAAATCTCAGAGCGATTGTTCCACACTGTTTAAAAACACTGCTCCTGAAATCACGGAACAACTGAATATATTTAGTGAATTATTTGTTAAGAATGAAGTCTGAATATATTTAGTGAATTATTCGTGCAGGTTGGCCGAATGGGTTGCGTTCCTGCATGCGGTTGTAATGGCAACAGTCGTAATGTGTCATGTTCGAAACCCAGCCTGCACCGCCAGGGACTGCCTCGGGTAGAGGCGCTATATAAATGGTAGATCGATTAAAAAGTGCCTTCACATCCTATTCGGATTCAGAAGGCACTCAAAAGATCGGCTAATTGCAATTGCAATAATTTATTTGTTAAGAATGAAATCCTTTCGAAGCTTTCGCCTTCTTCGTAACAAAAATTTCGTAACGTGAATTTAGTCCAAATAAGTAACAACCTATTCCGGTATTTTTATTCGTTGTCAGCATAACTCAAGGTTATTACCTCCGATTACATAGGTAGAAATGAGAAATACCTACTTCAAAAGTGTTATTAGATCACGTTTCTTCAGCAACTTAGCCTTGGAATTCCTACATTCTGAAACTGTTTGCTCGACTATTTTCTCCCGCTTCAATAGCTGCTTGACCAATTTTCTTGATATTAAATGAAACCTTTTTGAAAGATTATTTGTAATTACATTAAGCTCTTATGTTTTTTTACCGATTCAAATATGACCCAATAGCCTTTCAGTTTGTATTCATGAATAAATGTGTATGATCAATATTAAAAGTATCCAAAGCATTAAAAACACTTGGAAAGCTAGAATTTAAATTCTGTTTTAATAGAACTGTGAATTAAAGAAAGTTTGCGCTGTAGTTTTTGATTTAAACAGATGCACCTTCAAATAATGACATGTCAACAATATTAGCTGCTTCTGGAGAAAAACTTATCCCGCTGAGAATTATGATCGTCTGCAGGTTGGTTGCTTCTGTGAAGAGCCCTATAATGATGTCACTACAACATCGAAAATAAACATTTACGAAGTGACATAATCAATAATGTCATTCATGTTAATAAAAGCTGTTTTGTTTTATATGTCTGTTGTTTTGCAAGGATTTTGATACAGAATTTTTCAACTGAGAAGGTGTTAATCAAGAGCCGGGGGTGCACTTATTCAGCCCCCGCCGACAGTCCATAGTAGGCTAGAAGCAAAAAATGGTCATCATTTCAGATGTCGCCTGAAGAGTTCAGGGTTCATTGAGATGCCAATGATCCTGTTTTGTAGCACAGAAGAGCTCCGATCGAGACCTGTTTCTGTCTACTAGTTCTTTGACTTTCTCCGTTTGCCAAATACTAGAAGTTTGGATCAAATTTTCATTAAGGTAATAAATTGTTTAAGTAATTCATTGTAGAGACTAAAAATTAAAGCATTGCAGGCTGGGTTGTGAACGAGACATATGACGATCTGTTTGACGAATTGGACCGTTTGATCACAAATTGTGTGACGTCACATGTCGTTTCTTTCCACCTAATGACTTTCCCGGTTAAAGATGAAACATTTATTTAATGCGATCGATGAGCCTTGCGATTGTTTCAAAATGCTATTCATTTCCAATCTGAGAATGTCATTATTCGGTCAGTTCTTGTTGGCCCAAATTTTTATAGATTTGTTAATTTAAGTTGTAGTTATCGATCGACGTTAGTAGAACATTAGGTTTCTAAACTCTTGAATAAAAATCTAAATTGAGCTAATAAATTTATTTCATTAACTAACACTGGTCCAGCTTGGCCTCATACTGCCTTAAAAACTTTTCTCTTCAAGCAAAGCTCAGCCTCGAAGTTCCTTTTGGTCATAGGCCACTAAAACTAGGGCTCGTCATTTTTGTTAGCAGCGTATGATTAAAAGTAATACAATTAATTAAAAGTAAATTAATCGTTGCTGCTCTATTCGGGAAGGTGATGTTTATCGCAATGCTATGATAGAACAGTTCCAATAAAATAAATAAACAAATGTATTATATTATAATTAAGAATTTAATTTTTTAGTTCGATTTTTATGCAATCGTAAACTTTAAATATTAAACGTCAATGTTCGAAAACACAAACAATCACTTTTTGTTGGTCTCCATAAAGGCGAGTGTTTCGTGCGGATAGTTGATTAATTTAAGATTAATTCTCGTTCGGTGAGAATTTGATTTTTTTTAGTATAAAGTTGAAATAAATGAACATTTAAGAACGTTTCAAACTAGACACATAGAAAGTAACTTTAGTAAATATGTAAATTACAATTTATGTAAGACTAAACATTTCTCGAGAAATGTTCTAATCCAGGCACAACATGTTACCTAATGGTCAGCAACAAATCAGCCTGAATAAGGATGTCGGCGTTTTTTCTGGTGGTTATCCATATCCGTACACGATGTCGGGACAGCCCATAATGATGGCCCCTAATGGGGTTCCCTGCTTAGTTCAACCTGCCTATAACATGAAGGTCTTTTTGCTTAATGGGTTAATTTAAAAACCTAAATACTTATTTTTTTCAAAGCAATTAAAGCAACTTATGCATGCATATTAACTATTGACTGTTGAAACAAACCAAACAAATATGTTGTTTCTGGTACTAATTAAAGTCAAATTTTGTCAATCATATTCTTTACATTTTTTATCACTATTTTATAACAATATTAAATGATGACAAATGTCTTTAGCCTATCATGCAGTGCAACAATTTATCCGCGACTTCTCAATTGCCACAACCTCGTCCAGAGAAGAGGCAGTCAAGGAGCTTTGCCAACTTTTCCTCCTCTGGGGCAAAAAATGCAGACGACATGATCAGATCCATTATTTTGGATTCTAAGAGCTTGATCACTGATGCGGCAAAGAAATCTACCGACAAACATAATGCACAGATGAGAGACAATGTTAACAACAACATTGTTACCACTTCACTGGGGTACAATCTCTGTGGACTCCAGTTACCCCACAATAATTACTCTACTCTCCATCAAGGTGAAGGTTGTGTAATGAAATATTGTATTCTTATTTGTTTTAAGTAATGTTTAGCAATTTCATTGGTTGTATGTTTAGCCAATTATTTCCATTGATTTGAATTTGGCAGTTTAAAATTTATGGTTGAGTATTATTTCATTAAATATACTTTGTTTAATAATTCTCATTTTTTGTTACTTATTTTCTTATTTATCATCAACTTATTGTTATTTGTCCTGGTGATAGGTAAAGGATTGTTAATGATTACAAATTCATCATTTCATTATAATTATTACAAATTCACAAACATTTTAATAGGTTTAACAAACACGATTTTAGGGATGGCTTTAACACAAAATTCAAATCTTGTACCTTCAACCACTGAGCCTCAAATTGATGACGAAGATGATTTTGGTGATTTTGTTGGTGTACAGTTGGAAGTCAGAAAGTCGCCATCAACCGCAGCAGCTCCTCACATCTATCTGCCACCTCTGCATGTTCCGTTGCCAAACTTGGTTCCACCTGCACATTCATTTACACCTGTAACAGGTAAGCGATGATGGTAATTGGTTTGTTTTATGGAATGTATATTTGTGAACACCCGGAGGTTGAAAATATCACTTTTTTAACTTTTGTTTTATGGAACTTATTCAATTTCAATTTATTCAATAACTTAATTCATTATTTCCTTCCTTGATGTTCTAAATAACAACATATTATAATTTGTTAAATTGTTAATATTACAAAATTATTCAAACAGCAGGGAGTTTGGGGACGACTGAATCAAGTGATGAGTTTTCACTTTATGGAATTCAAATGCCCAGATGGATCACCAATGAGAGACAAGTACCAGAAGTTTATAATCAGGTTTTCAATTCCGTCACCAGGTGACTGCTTCTTTTTTTAGGACTGTAACAGTATCCTCTTATGGATTGTAATGATATTAATTTTACTCATAAAAAGTATTATTGTTGACAATATAGAAGGATGAGAAGTAATAATTAAGAAAAATGATAGTCATTATTATAGATAAATGAGTTAATGAACATGAGGATATATACAGGAATGGTGGCATAGACACTCAGCTACTCCATTCGGAGCTCCTGAAGAGCGGTCTACCCAGAGAGGTGCTCGGTTACCTGTGGGAGTTGTGCAACAGGAGGGTTAGGGGAGCAATGGACAGATGTGAACTCTTCCTCATGTTGTCCATGATATCCATTTGCCAGGTGATTTGAACTCATGATTCCAAACAATAATGATGATGACAACAGCACCATTTTTATGCCAACATTTACTTATGAAGCATTTTGCCCTTTGAACAGAATAAAATGGACTGTTCTTCTCTGAACATTCTTACAAAATGTCCTCAAGCCCCAATACCAAAGTTGGATCTCATCAACAACTGCAAAGTTTCACTTGAGAACAGCTGCACATCTTCCAGAAATAATCCTGACTCAGCATCCATAACATCACCGACTTCCAAGCTGTCCACACCACCAAGCACTGTAATTCCAACTAAGAACCACTGCGACAATTTTAGTGGAGGCTACAACAACTTGAACAAAACTCTCGAAGCTTCTCCTTCCATGTCGGACGAGAGATGCGCAGAATGTTTGTGGGGTTGTAAGGGAAGTTCAGAAGTCATTGTAAGAAATAACCAACAAAATGACCATGCAACAGAGTGTGATAATAATAGTGATGTGAAGCTCATCACAGGTGAAAATGATGATGAGTTCGATGATTTCAAGTCTGCTCCAGGTGGGTTTGTTGATGATGATGTTTGAGGGGATAACGTTAGTATGACTGATGAATGTGAATTCCATTAAAGCCTGCAGTATTAGTAGATGTTATTGATGTGGAGCCTATTACAAGTATGTGACATCTAAGAAGTATTTGATCTTCAAACAGGTGTGACTGGTAAATTACCTCCAAAGATGGCAATATCGTCGTCGTCTTTGTTTGTCGAGACACCGTCGCCTCCTGTACAGCCACAACCGACGTCCAAGAAACCTCCTACGTTGTTATCACTGGCTTCTCCTGTTTTAACCAATCCACAGGCATCTCTTTACCCTTCGTCGTCATCGTCTTTCGGCCCCAATCGAGACAATCGGTTGATTGCAACAGAACTAAATTCATCATTTTTTGGTGGAGCTTCTTCATATCACCTGGATTCATCGTCACCAGATATCGCCTCCGATAACGGTGGGGCCGATGGAGACAAATACGCAGTCTTCAGAGAATTACAATCGGCCGAACCAATTCCAGGTAAATATCGATCGATTACGATCACGAATTGAAATTGCGAATAATGTTGTTATAAATTAATCAGACGGGAAGCGCGAAGAGGAAGAATTCGGAGAATTTGAAAGTTCACCCGAAGCATCGAGCTCGGGCACGTCGCTTCCGACAAACATCTTCGACAGTCGTCGCATCGATTTCACCACTACTCCGACCCTGATGCCGACGACTGCCGCTCTGCCTTTTGTTGCAGGGCGACTTGTTGCGACTCGTGACAAAATCATGTCGAGTCGAAATGGTGAGGATATCAGTGAAGAAGAATTTACTGAGTTTACAAGTGCATCTCCAATGCAGCCTTGTCCAGCTGATCACGTGATCAGAAATAAGCAAAGGAATGATATTCTTAATGGTGACCCTGTGAGACAAGATGAATCCAATGATTTGCAGCATATTCACAAGATTATGTGTGATTGGTCAGATTTTCTAGGCTTGGATGGCAACAATGATGTAAAATTTTCTGAGAAAATGTCTAAAGAAAGCAATGGTGATTATGATGATGACGATGACTTTGAAGACTTTATCAGTCATGAGTCCAATGGGAGGAATGTCAAAAATTTTGATTGCATGATGTCAAATGTAGAGGATGACAAACGAAATGCAAAGATATTTGCAATTGATGCCTTTGCAAAAGTTGAACACAAATTCGAAAATCCAACCAATCGAGAAATGAACCTCAATCCTGACATCTTTTGTGGTGACCTTGCACTGGGCAAGAAAAGTGATGCTGACCAAACTCTCATCAAGGAACAAGGACGATTGACAGATTGTAATACCTGGAATTCATTGATCGGTCAGCGAGAAGATGGGTCACAGTATGCATTTGGGAAAATATCAAATGCTGATGATGACATTTCCTTCAGGAGTTTGGAGTTCAAAGTCTCTAAACCACTGTCATCCACTCAGACTCCAGATGATAGCCAATCAACATCGAGTGCCACAGACCTTGAGAAGAAATCAGCTGACAATAGGTCATTATCAAGTCTGGACCTCTTCCATAGCAACGAGTCAAACATTGCAACTGCCAGCAGCAGTAACAGTTTGGCCAACAACACCACAGATGCATCACCAAATGTTTTGTTTGGTTCTGGAAAACCTTTGGATGCCAAGGAAATTCTCAACAAAATGGGAGGAGTTATAGCTGCTGATAGATACTATGATCTGACTGACCATACACAAGTTCAAAAGCTTTTTTTCTTGTATCCAGTTTTTAAAGTTGCTGAATTGACCCACTTATAAAGAATTTGAATGAAACTTGATTTTAGGATTCTGACAGTCATGCCTATCAGTGGATGAGATGCTTGAAAGTGGTGAATGCAAGGGTGAAGCAAGCCAATGAGATCTTTTACGATGTTGGAGACAAATGTGCAATAGTGGAACTATTCAAAATTGAGAAAGGACTCCTGTATTTTAAAGGTTTTAAGCTATTTGTTTTAGCTTTTAAGGACATTTTATAAAATATAAAATTCAACTCGAACATGAATTTAAAATATTTCATTATTTTAATAATAAATAATTACATGAAGATCCAAAATATGAATATTGTCAATCCTCAGGATTAGCTGAAATGATCCTGGTTGCAGCTAGGATCAGCTTTCAGATGAAGGCCTCATGTTGGTTTTTAAAGGAATTATTATTAATTTTTATTAGTTGCTTGCAGTAAGCCTAATAAATCATTTTTTATTGTACTTGGTTTTGTATAATGATTAATGATCACATTCAAGGAAAAATCTATTTCTTCATTCAACCCCTCATTGTCCGACATTTCCATTTGACTTAAGTGATTGCACATTTACTGCCAACTCTATCAGCTTCCTGCAGTTAAATCCCCATTCAATTCATGAGAATATTTCGCCGACTCATTTGTCGCAGGGAATTCTCCTTAAAATTTTGACTTCAAATTTCCGACAGACCTCACGGTTGCCAACTCAGCTCTGAACGTCGTGTTAGCGGTTACAAAAATCTCCAGAGACCATATCAATCTGTCAACATGACTCCTGTCTGAGTGTATCTAAACAAAGTCCTTAATTTCTAACT
Source organism: Hirudo medicinalis (assembly GCA_011800805.1). NCBI lineage: Eukaryota > Metazoa > Annelida > Clitellata > Hirudinida > Hirudinidae > Hirudo > Hirudo medicinalis. The sequence continues at coordinate 60,351 of MPNW01000138.1, read as the reverse complement.
CATTCAATTTCATCCTTTATTTGCTTTAAATTCTTCTGCTCAGAATCTCTCCTCACCTAATTCCTTCTATCTTAACCAAAACATACTTCCTCTCAACAATTTACACTTTAACATTGTTCATGCTCATCTGTTTGTCTACAAATTCCTTTATTTGTTCATTGATTATTATAATAATATTACTATTGTTGTTGATGTTGTTATTATAATTATTATTATTACTTACAAATATTACTTGTCAATGATTGATTCCAAATGACAATTGAATGGATAGCCATCTGTTCAGAGGAGCTTGTCAAACTGCAGAAGTCAATTGATGCTGAGTGGAAGAAGTTATCAGGTGCCATACCTGGTGATATTTCATCAATGGTGAGCATTTTTTTTGAATGATGATGATTTGATTAAATTTATTTTGTTATTTTTAATAATATATTATTTGTCAGGATATTTAAGTCCTAAGTATTTCATTCAAAATTTTATACTATTTATATTATTACAATGATTTGGTTGTCGATATGATATGCATCAGTTGATATTGACTCTGTTATTGAATATTTCCAGTTCCTTCCATCGTTGACCTTGACATCCCTCGACTGCAACGACCCATCCCTTCGACATCTTCTTGTGGAACTGAGCGACCTCGATGCCTACAAATGGTCTTGCGGTTTGTGCCTTCTCTATGTTACCGATCCCCCCCCTTCGAGTCCTGCTCAGACCAACGTCTCGTCGTCTTCGAACCGTCCGGGAATCCTCCTGACGTCGACCGACAGGCTCGAGTACGGAGGCAGATCTTATCACCCGCAGTGTGCCAATCTGTGGATCAATTGCGTGGACCTCACTCTTCCCTCTCTCAACATTCCCGAACTCCTGTGATGACGACGAAGCCGATAATAATCCTAGCGATCACGCACCAATAGTATATTTGTTTGATCGAACTTGTTACCATTACCTACAGTGTTTCACTGATCTTGGAATCACGAATTTTGATGGCCATCGATTGCACTTGCTGTTTAGCGGTGAAGCATAAATTATTTTTGTGATGAATTAATAATTATTACAGATCGGAATTAACTAGAATTTTATTTTCTTCAAGTAATGCAGCTATGAGTTTGTTTACCTCTGGCGCAATTGGACCGTATTTGGGGCATTGAGATTAGTGCTGAGGTGGCTACATTTTTGGATCTGCAAATTTCTTCTTGCCGCTTTTGGCAGTTGGTTCAGTAATAAAATATTAATTGCAAAATTTATAATTCATTAATTATTGTAATTGTTTGACTTGCTTTATTTGGTAATTTAAGTTAAATTATTCAACAATTTCTTGGCTTAATCGGCACATTATTTATTCATTTTCTGGTAACTTATCAGTTGTTCATGCATAGGTGGTTTTGTTTGTGAGGAATTCTCATTTCCTCCTTTATTTTAATAATAATAATAATAATAAATCAACAATAAATTTTATTTCCAGTGTTTAACATTTTTCTTAACCTCTGCTGTGGCTTTCAATTGCTGCTCATTTTTTTGGGATGGTCAATCACGAAGTGTTTGCAGGGAATGTTGTAGAATTCGATGAGGATCTCCAAACATTATAGTGAAAGTGTCCAACAATTTTTCAACAATGTTTTGTTTTCTGGGCAAACCATGTTTAAATTGATTTACTCCCCATAACTTGTGTATTTGCAGGTTCTGGCTACCTGTATTTGAGGTTCTCACCTTGTGATCATGTCCAACTGATTCCTTGTCTTACCTGTGCTTGATCTGAAATGTGACTCTGTCGACATCGTTCCTGATATTAAAATTTTGTTTTGTCTGACTGTTAATTGAGTATGAATGCCTGTTGTTAGAACTCCATAATTGGAATGGAATGAAGCTTGTGAATTAAGCAACTGTATTCAAGAATTTTTCATCCAATTACTAATTTAATCCAATTTTCTAATTTAACTATGATGCAATTAATCTTATCGATTCTTTTGAAAGATCATTGGTGACTGTTAATGTGGCTAGTTACAAATTAGCGCATTAGTGCTTGGAATTGTGGAGTATAAATTGCATTTGGGTTATATGGTACGGAATGTTTTCCATCACGGACCAGACTTGATGGTCTTTTGGGTCATCATGGATTCAATTACCTTTTATGCCAATTTTATCTTGTATTGATACCGAAGACACATGGCTTTGATGTCAGTTTCCATTTGAATGACTCAGCAATATTCTGAGTCGCTCAAGCATTCCTCGCTTTCTAGCTCTACAATGCAAGCATTGATTATGAAATTCGCACAAAACAAGGCACTGCCGAAACATCTAAATTTTATGATTTAAATTGCAATCGAAGCTGTGATTAGTTTCAGTTGATGTGAAGTTGCTGAAACTCTTATTACTAAATATAACTTGCTATTATTGCAATATTTTTGTTGCGTCTGAGGAAAATGATGGTATTTCTATGAACCATTCTCCACTAAAAAGATTTCGTTGTCACGAATCATCACAAATGTGGATGCAAGTTAAATATTAAATTTGCCGCTTTGAGCCGCATGTCGTGTTCTTTTATTTCGTAAATAAATAATAGCGTCGAATGTTGATCTTCAATAGGTTAGGAATTACATTAGCTCGAAGAAGTGGACATGAGGCACCAGTGAAAAATAACTTTTAAAAAAATGAATTGCTTCAAGCTGGAGTAATTAAATCATGCCATATTATGATAGTATTTAAAATTTCAAAGCTGTAGGACGCTCCATTCCAATCTTAATCGCATGTTCATTTCTGCATTTATGACCTNTTTAACTGTCTGACTGTGGCATGGAATGTTTGGAGGAGTTCCTCTATTTTGAACAATGTTGGCAATAACTTCATCATTGAATTCTTCAACACATGGCAGTTGAAAACAATCAACATCCTCTAAGTTATTAAGCAATGACCATTCCTGAGAATTTAAGATAATTGTTGGTATGACGTTTATCCTCATACCATCCTTCTCTCCAATCAATATAGGATTTGTTCTGCTCTCCAATATTTTCTTCATGGCCTGAGCTCTCCTCCTTTTCCTCCTTTGAATAAAGTAGGGCAGCCAGGAAATTACCAGGTTGAAGGCAGAAGCAGTTCCTCTGAATAACAGGTAAAGTAATTCCTGCTATGTCCTTCTCAAATGATGTATGGCTTGTATCATCTGGAAGATGAGTTTAGGACCATCTATAAAATCTCTGGACTTTTTGATAGCAAACTAGCTGGGCCCATACACCATTTGAATATATTTTATGATAAGAATCAACTCTCTACTTGGAGAAAGAGTTCTGCAATAGAGAGCTAGAATCCTGACTGCAGCTGTAAGCCATCNAGAAGCCTCAGCACAGACTCTCTGGTTTCATCTTGCTTGGATCTATGACTCCATGAGTCTGCAAATAGCCTACATCTTGAAGAAGGACATTTGCAAGTGCAGCGGCTGCTTTATCTAATATCTCATATAGAACTGCCTCCAGAGCAAACTTAGAATAATGATTTGTTCCATAGTAAGCCGATTTGGATTCAATAGCCGCTGATGAAACAGAAGACTGACTCTGAAATACATTTCAAAGTTCATTTACATGAAAAATAAACATTAGTTAATTTAAGGTATTTTGTTATCACCGGCGCAGATTCTATAGAGGAGTTTAATTGCTGTATTACTGGAATGTCCGGGAAACTGTCAAAGGGCTCTAGAAGAGTTGGACTTGTGAGTGGCATTGCCTTACTGTGCTTATCAATTCCAGCTATTTGAAAACAACCTTTGGTTCCACTCTTCCCTTGTTGATCTTTTATAAATGCCCTTTCCTCTACAGGAATCTAGTAAAAAATTACTTACAGAATAATAAATCTAAAACACCTAAAGGACATTGCAGCAGTGAAGAGAAATAAAAATGGAATGTCATGTTCCATCCAAAGTTTTATAAGATTTGGTATAAAAATTTAATCTGTAACCTTAAATTGGATGTCACAGCTGTAATCAAAGTGCAGGTTTGGGCATCCAGGACATTTAATGTTTCTGTCAGAACAATCCAGAACAGACAGAGAGCAAGAGCAAGCCAAAATATCAAACAACTTGTTCTTGTTTTTAGTCATTAATTTTCTTGCAAGAGGCTTTATTTTATTTGAATTCCAGGTAATGACATTGTCATAAAACCGTAGCAACTTGACATATATACTTTTTTCATTTAATGAAATGAGTCTAGGGTTCCATTTGATCCAGATTTTTTTCAATTCTTGCGAGGCAATTTTCAAGATATCCTGCTTGTCCTTTATACAGTTAGTATCTTTCAATTTATAAATGAACCGTGCTACATCTTGATAAATTGGAAGGTCTGAAGTTGGGAGATCTGCAGGGGAACCCCCGAATTTTTTTGATTGTCTTGTTACTCTTCTCTTTGCAGGCATTATCAACTGAGGGAAACGTTCGCCGGTGTTTATAGGAAAGAAATTTCAAATTGCTAATATAACTAATCTTTATATTACTCTTGAGA
>MPNW01000138.1:36516-54996 GCA_011800805.1 Hirudo medicinalis | reverse complement strand
GAAGCTAGTTGAAGTTAGATAGTATGTGTTTACAAGGAAACATGCAAATAATATGTTGCGCGTTATACGCGCGAAGGGACAACACATGTTCGGATTGGTTTTTTGTAAATAAGCTCAATTCTAATGGATTTTAAAATTTTATTTTCCACAAAACGTTTTATTAACATGTTTTTTAATTACTCCAGCTTGAAGCTTTTAATTCTGAAAAATTGCTGGTGCCTAGTGGACGTGTGTTCAATACCTTCAATGTGATGTTTAAAACGTATTTACATTAAAACAATAGTGTTCTATTTGCTGATGTTAACCACGTCTAATTTTATAATATTTCTTTGCTAATTGAGCGAAGCACAATAAAGCTTGTGACACGAATTTTATTGGAAAACTTAAATCATCAGCGATGTTCAGGTGTATCCTGGCATCTAATTAACATAAATTATCACCTCCAAGATTCACCTAGTGTTCAGAAAACAAATGCCAGGTGAAAATTTGATTTAGTTGTAATATTGCAAAAATTTAATTTGGGTTGCTCTGCAATAACATCAAGTTGGATTTGTCACATATGCCAACCGATGCGATTGAGGAAAGTGCGTAGTCGTGGCCTGACAATAGTCCTCCAATTTTACCAGTGCACCTGTTCAGACCAACTTCACGAAGCAACATCGATTCACCCTTGTTTCCATGACACCATGTTACCTAATAACAGCGATGTCCAATCCTCACGTCCGCCGGAAATTATGCAACAAAACCGCTGAGTCTGCGGAAATCTCAGCGCAACTTCGAAATTATTTTTTGCTTAAATCAGTGATCTGATTTAAGATGAATGCGATGGTTCTGAGTCTCTTCGCTCTGTCAGGATTGAGTTTGATTGAAGGTTTGTGGTTCACCAATCGACGAATTTACCTCTGAATTGGATGCGCTTAAGCCAGAGATTGGCATCTTTTTTGCATGATTATCGGTGCTGTCGGTTAAAAACTACAACGAGAAGGTTGGTGGGGAAAGCCAGGGGAGTCATTTCAGCTTTTCCATGGTGCTCAACTGCAATTAGATGATTTTCAAGTGGACAACTAACATTTTTGTAGACGACAGAAAGTCAAATTAATAATTAAACATGATTAATTTCCAAAATATCAGGAGAAACGTCAGTCATCTTGGGTGACCTCAATCAGCCAGTGACCTTGACATGCCCTCTACAAATTTCTGGAGACCTGATATGGAACCATAACAGAACCGACATCAGCAATTCATCCAAATATGTAATTAACAATATCAACAAGACTCTCACTATTCAGTCCATCACATGTTAGTAAAATGGACGCAAGAATGTCCATGAACATGGAAACGATTTTTAATTTAATCGAGTAAATCGACATATGAATGAAGTCTTATATAACAAAAAAGCTTTCATTTCACAGCACAAGATGATCTTGGCATTTATGTTTGCAAAATTCTAAGTTACCAAGAAAATGTTATCTTAAAAAGTAAGTAAATGTAATCATTTCTAAAGTAAATATCATCATAGATCATGCTGGCAATAAGATTGTCCAGTTTGGGTTCCCATAACTAAAATTAGAAATGTAGACAAGTCAATCATAGTTGACTAATCGATGTCAATATTTTTATCAGGTCAACCTATCATGTCAAAAGCTCTGAAAAAATCATTGAACTTAGTGGAAGGTGACACAATGACTCTTGAGTGCAATGGATACTCCTATCCTGCCCCTAGTGGAGGGTCTTGGGTCAGAAATGGCCAAACTGATGCCCTTCTAGACTACGACCCCAGAATCAATGTTGACTTCAGCATCATGGCACTCTGGGGGAAGGAAAAGTTGAAGATTGAGCAGGTTCAAACAGATGATCAGGGAGACTACATCTGCTCCTTGATGAGTGATGTTGGTCAAGGAAATGTTACCTTCAGAGTTAGGATCAACAGTGAGTTCTAAATTAACTTTATATAACTTTATGTAGGTTAAAATAAAGACTTGTTATGCGTTAAGAAATTATCTACCCTTAAACATAAAATACAAAAAGACTTGTAATGATGCTACTATCACTGTCACTTTCATTATTAACTTACAAATTCTGTTGATGAATAATCTAAACATCTTTCATTAATCAGGCAAACTTGCACCACTGTGGCCAATCATAGGAATTGTGATTGAGATCCTCTTGGTCATCATCATCATTGTTGTTCTAGAAAGGAAAAAGGCAAAAGTTGAAAATAAGGATAATTAGACGAAACAGTTCTGAAAGCAAATGTGGGATTGCTAACCAAATATAATATATACTTAAGTTTAACTAATTAGGTAGAACACAATGCAGTTATTGCAGACAATACATTTCCATTTGCCTCCCATCAGAAAATAAATTTGAACATATTTCAACCATATATAATGTTAAGTTTTCAAGCTAATATAATGCCATTGCCAGAGATCTCAAAATTATCTTTCTCCTTCTGAGCAAACTTCACATTCCATTCACAAGTGGACATGCAAGTCAGTTCAGATGGTTGCATTCCTGCCTATAACATTAAAAGCAACAGTTATATTGTAGTGTTCACAACCCAGCCTGCACAACCAAGGAGCACCCTTGAGCACTATATAAATGGCTAGGCAATTGCACTTCCTTCACACCAAACATGAGTATTGGCATTAGCCAACGACTACAATACAAATACAATACAATACACAAGTGACATCATATGCCTTAATACTCTCACCTGAAGATCATATCAATTATTCCTACCATTCCAAATTATTCAAATTTTGTGGTCTTGAAGTTCCATTGGAACCTAAGCCACTAATCAAATTTGGATTCATTTTCATTCATTCAGTAGCTTATTACATGAACCTATTTGAGGGGGTTGCACTTATAATCTGCCAGATCAAAAGTTGTAGGGTTCAAAGTAAGTGGAAGACAAAGATACACTGCTTGTCACAGCTATCTAGTCTCCTTATACTGAAAAATTAGACTCATATACTGAGAGCAATGTTCAATGTTTAAGATTACAATGTAGAGGGTTAACAAGCATCCAATAAAATGTCTTGGATGTGTTTTTCAGCGGGTAATTGTTTTTCAAATACATTAACCTTCACCATAAACTAAACCTTAATGATAAATGGAAAAGGTAGTATTGGACACCACCATCATCGGTTTCTATGCACAAGTCAATTCAACTTTATTTCTGATCACGATAAAAAATTGACTCAGGAATGAATGTTTTGTCCTTGAGCCTATCAATCTGTGTGAGATCTTTATCTTTATCTTCTTTAAGACGCCTCTCCAGTCGCTCGTCGCTAGTACTTTTTGGCCTCCATGCTGGGATCTCTGTCTCTTGATTTTCTCTAATCAATGATTCCAGTGTGTAACCAACTGACCCAACCACAAATGCTAATGGAAACGTGATAACTCTCACACATGTCCTAAATAAAACTACTACCTGATGATTTGACAAACAGATTAGAAAATTAGACACTAGTTATCTTTAATCTTGCTATTAAATCAAATATAACGACCGACTGAAGCCAAAATTAAATCTATCTTGATTCACTGTTTTTTCAAGCAGTTGTTTAGCCATAGCGCAATGCAGTGAACCTAAATCAATTAAAGAAATTAGCACCCCCACCTTCATCCTATTCTGAATCTGAGTAAAATTTCACCAAAATTCACAAGTTCCATCACTTCGCTAGATTGACGCACCGAAACCAAAAAAACTAAAAAGTAAACCATTAAAATTAAAATGTATTGTAGTTATTAAAGGTAATAATTAGAGTTTTTATTAAACTTAATTTATTTTTTAAATTTAACTTGGATGGATCCCCAGGGCTTTTAGAGATATTGATGGCATTGGATAGTAATGAGTTCTAAAATGAAATGAGAAGAAGGCAACGCCGGACAGATAACCCAAGTTTTTGTTTAAGTTGAACTTTCATGTCGGAATAAGGGCTTATAAATGACATATCAGAATCAAAGAGAACTAAAATAACGCCACTGTTATTCCAGAGATAAGTCGCAGGGGTACAAACTCCAGTTAAAAGGGAACATGGAATTATTGAGATTTATAGTTCAATTTGATCTCAAAGACGGTGAGTGTGAAGTAGATTGATCGGGAGCTCTACACTTCCTAGGTTCGAATTTGTAGAGGTTGTAGAAACCACGAGCTACGATGGGAAGGACAATTAATTATTCGCTATCGACTATTGAATCTAAATTAAATAAATTTAACTAAAGAATTCCTTCAACAAAAGACATGCCATTAAGTACAGAAACTGGCTTTCTCGCCAACTCAGATTCACTTCGTGAAACTCTTGTTCTAATGATAAAAAGGCTAAAAAGACCAATTAATCGCTTCTTAATGATGCAATATAATTTTTAAAGTGATATATCTTGTTTGTAATTTTAAAAATATTTATTTTTTTATAAATGTGAACAAGTTTTACCTGTTCTCAGATGATAAGTAGTAATTATAGGCTATGGACTTGCTCAGGTGCTGGAGCGGCGTCTCTGGAATCGATGTGGTATTGTATTGTAAACTCGTAGGTAATATTCTCCAAGTACCGACTTTGACTGTAAAGTTTTAAGTGCGAGAAAATTGTCAGCTTCTATATAAGTGTGGCGGGTCGGTGCACATTGTCACTTATTAGTTACATTTTGATATATTTCATATTTAGGTATATTTATAATAAATACTTATACTTGCATGGAACTTGAAAAAAATCCAGCTGTCCCCCCAGCTATGGCCAGGGCCGCCGACACAAATTTCTGGCCCCTAAGCATAGCAGCCATGTTGCCACTTTGGTAATGGAAAAGCAAACAAAAAAGAGCCCATCCTCTCATCTGCTTTATAATTACGTGTCAATAAACATTGTATTTGCTTGTTACTTGCTGTAATCCACTTTTATAAATGATAGCAATGCCAAAATGTGATTTTTAATCAAATGAATTTGCATGCACGTAAAAATAATTTTAGCAAACATTTTTGAGGTAACTGACAACATCCATTTCTAAGGTTTACATTTCATATTTCCGAATGCTAATTATGAGAATCTTTCAATTTCAATTTTAATTTCATTTTGGAATGATCCTGGAAAGAAAATTTACTTCCAAATTCAAAAACAAAATATTTTGAAGTCTGAACAGCTGTCAAATCAGTAAAGAACGTGAATAAATTCCCAAAAGCAAAGGAGCCAACGATAACCTGTAAAGTCACTGATATGAACAACTGAAATTCATATGTCATACAAAAGATCGACCAATATTTTTAATCATGGCATAAAACACCCACTAATGTTGCTTTAGTCAACAATATTCTTCCATTTAGAAATTAAAGCAGTGACAAATCAGAGAAAACTTTCATTCATCGGAAGCACATTCTTATAAAATTAAATTCATCATGCAATAAACATCGCAACACGCTTTTAGCAACAAGCCCTAAAACTAAGTTTAACAGGAATAAAAATATTTTGCAAGTAATTGATCACCTCATGATTCAGTAGTTAAATTTTTGCAATGATGAGATGTAACGACACGTGAACAGAAGCATAGAGAAAATTATAAGATGCATAAATCGGAAATATAGACAAAAAGTCAGTTGCTCTGAGAAAAGACGACTCTAAAAAGAGAAAATTCAAAAGACATCAACTGAATCCTATAAGTGAAACATTGCATTATCAAAAGTCAATAGACCGACAAGGCACCAGCGAAGGCACTCGGGGCAATTGTCGACAACGTTACATTAACCATCACAATAATGTTTGAGCATCCATGCTGTTGGTTTCAATTACAATAGCAGACAAAACAAACATCAAAACTACTCCAGCAGTAAGGAGGGAATGTATGTGAACTTCACCACTGCTGCGAAGTCACCCACATGAATGCAAACCCGAAAGATGCTCCGATGCCCAGTAGAGCCCATAGTGTCCTTGTCTCCTGGTTCATTTCTCTATATGCCCTTGTCACATCAGTCCATCCACCTTGTTCAACTATCCACTTCGCTGAATGTTTCTCCATCACCTCGGACACTGACGACATCACGGTCTCGATCAGTCGAGGTTCTTTGTGATGGTAGCATTCCACGCCAACTGCAGATGCCAGAGAAAATATGGCTGCTATTCGAGCCCACGTCACGACGCCATTTTTGAACATCATGTCTCCCAGAGAAATAATGATTCTTCTGCAGTAGGCTTCATTCTTCACTGGTGATATGCACACTTGACTTGAGACATTCCTTAGAGTTAAACAAACAAACTGATTTTCATAAATACAAATTAATGGTTTATATGCAAAATGATTGATCATTAAAGCAAATTAATAATATACAATAATGCAAAAGTACTAAAAATTAATTTAATTTAAAACATCCCTCATAGAGACTAACGTGCAACATAAAGCAACAAAATCCCATGAAATTAATGTCCACGCACTTGTACAGTGAAGGATAGGTAGTTTCTAGCTTCATTCCTATGTTGTGTAGTTCAACACTCACATCAGACATAAGGTTTACAAACTCTGCATGCAAATGTTCGTAGATCTCGCCATTTCCCTTCTGCCAAACTGAAAGAATGGGCTTAGGGTTCAGATTCGAAGAACTGACCTTCAGGCCATTGAGTTCTCTTCCTCCAAGAAATGAGGTATGAATGCTCTGGTTGTCAAGACCACTTATAAAACCAAACCCAGCTTCTCGAAGTCTGAGATAAAGATAATCCTCAAATATTATTTTTGATTGCTCTATTACATCTTCCAGAGTAGGAGTTTGCTTTGAAGCAAGACCAAAAAGCAAAAGGGGACTATCTTTCAAAACCAATTTTACTTTCTTTATCCAACTCACAGATCTCTCATACATAACCTTTGTTTGGTATTTTATTTGCTTGGCTGAGTTGCATGATTGGCTGAGTGGATTTGTGCTGTTTGTTGGAAGAGGAGTTTGGCATTGTTCTTTAGAACTTGAATTTTTATCACTTTCGCCCAAATTGTCACCTGTTTGTTTTTCCTCCTTTTCACATAAAGTTTCTCCATCTTCATTAGTGACAATTACGTTTGGAATGTTTGAAGATTCTGTAATACGACCTTCATTTGTCAATAACATGTCATTGCCATCTATCATTTGCCTTGGAGGTGGCGAATGAATATCAGTAAGTGAAGGTTCTAATAAATCAAGTGATGCTTGGAATGGATGCTTCTTTGGTATGGGTATGGGGTTGGGGGAAGAATCTGAATCCATGTTGTAATCAGCGCCTATCTTCCCTGTACAGTACAAAGAGCAGAACGAAATAATTAAGAAAGAAGTAAATAAAAAACATATAAATAGAAATGATCGCAAACTAACAATAACTAACCTTAGAGAAATAACAGTCCCTCTCCGTCTAGTCTCCTCAAACAGGCCTTCTACATTCGTTATTTACTTGGGTCATAAAAAAGTAAAACTATGTAGAGACATGCGCTTTATTAGCAAATGTGCGTTCAATGCATTTGTGTAATTGTTTTAGTCATAAGTAGAATTATTGCCAACAGAAAATAAAACCTTACTCGGTTAGATATTCTTATAAGATTGAATAAATTGCCACAATTGCACAATATATCCAGATCAATTTCTCGATACCCTCTTCAACTATTTTGATAAATTATAACGGCTATAAAACCTACAATGGTTTTACAAAACCATGTTAAGGTTTTCTTACCAACCTACGCACAACAGCGAAATAAGTCAACCAAATTCGGTCAGCGCTAGTAACTCCTACCATCGCTAGCGAGTTTCAGCTGGTAATCTGACAAATCAACTTTCCCTCGATTATGCCATAATTTACCATTGACTAGAGCTACTTAAATTATTTAAATTACCATTTTCGCCAGCCAATACCGTCACGAATAACAATAACACATGTAACAACTGCACTTCCATGGTGCCTGGAAACAGATTAACACATTAATGGATTTGAGAAAACGGGAACTAATTCTGCTAAATTTTTACGTAAAAATTAAAATAAAACACAGCAAAGTTATATCAAAAAAGATTTTGAGAAGTAATTTTTCAATAGCTGTCATAACTGATGGTGACATATATAACAGTCAGCAAGTAATCTCCCTTCACACTGGCTAGTTTGTTCAAGTAAGTAAAACACATCTGATTTCCTGGTTGTCTATCATACCTGAAATCAGAATTAAATTAAGATGTAGCAATAAAGATAATAGCATGTTCGAATTATAACATTTCTTCATAAGAACTAGGAGGTGATAAAATAAAATAGCAAAGGTTTGAGCTCTAAGGCAACACTGATATCTGCAAAATATTATCAATGCATTAAACAGTTCAAACACATAGTAACTCTGATTAGACTAAGATTAACACCAGCACAAATTACTCCAAACATTGGAATAAATTATCAAATAAATTGAAGCTATCAATAAAATCATCAACTTATTTTTATACATGGTAACATGTTATGCAATAATGTAACCAATATTTCAAAAATGAAAATGTGATGCACTCAAAATCAAATCATTTTCTGCTAATTTTCTATAACCTCCATTCATTATTTTGGTGGCCTTTTTGGCTATTGCTTTTGTCTCAAAACTGATGACAGCTTTCGATGGTGGAGTCATTGTGATGTCCACAATTGTTCCAAATTGCTCGAATATCTCCATCAAATGACCCTTTTTAATGTTGTCAGTAAGATACATCACAGAAACTTTTGCCAGATTTGATCTAAAACATCAGATTTCCTATTTTCAAAACTGGTGGCCCAACTAAATAATCTAGAATCTTATTATTTCTGCAATATTTCCAATTTACTGCATTTACTAAAATTTTGCTAGACTTGTTAATGATAGATAAGAGGACAAATAATATTAAACCTTCCTAAGCCTAAGTTAATCAATGTTTTACATAATAAAACAGATAAACTCACTCCACTACATTTTTGACCTGACTGTCTGCATGCACTTTGTTCTTGTCACGAGTAGGTGATCTGGAAGAGGACTTCCTTCGAACTCTTTTCGATTTGTTTCTATAAAATGAATAGATTAAATTTTGTAGTAGTAGAATCGTACAAGAAGATAATAATATTAATTTCACTGAAAATCTGGTACTTCTGAGATTTCTTTTTACGCTTTTTGCTCTTTTCTGTATCGGAAGACATAATCTACATCGGGGATTGATATAAAAGCAGCCCGTAAAATAACTCAGCATAAATATTCGAGTTTTCGAAAGCTTCACCACAATGGATCGATAACATAGGTAAAACCGCAGAATCGGCCGTTATCAATATTTATAACAAAATAAACTCCGACCATCAAATGATTAAAAGCAAATTTTTTTCAACGAAAGTAATGAAGCAAAATGAAAAATATTAAATGTAATGTATTCGATTAAATCAGTCCTTTTAAGGTCTCCAAGTTAAGTGTATACATATGCCAAAAACAGATTCAACTTAAAAGTGAGTCTTGGTAAAACATCTATTTGTGAGTAGTATCATTTTTAGAAGCAGTGTTATCAAACACATTATATCCCAAAATCGACAGTTAAATTAACTAATAGTTTAATATCAATAATTATTAATAAAACATAAATAATGAATTTAACGTTTGAAAATGTTAAACATTTTAATTTATTAAATAGAAATGACATACCATATTATTAAATAGGAATTATACATTACGTAAATAGTTAAATGATTTCTCAATGTGAATGAAAAGCACCCAGCAAACATGGGCGGCCCGTTGGGTTCCATGCATGGGTAAAATGTATTCAAATTAATTGCAGTTTTTATTTATTAAATTACATTTGTAAACATTTATATTTTAATTATTTTTTCTAATAGATTCACTTAAACTACGTCGCTATTACCTATTACTAATTACGCTACTTATGATACCAGCTATTTCTTAGGAGTGGGGTCAAAAAAATAAGCGATAATAATAAAATTCATAAATCATAAAAACCTCCATTCAACTCTTCCAAGTTCCATAATTTATAGAGTGATTTAGCATTGGAACAATGAAGGACAGGGATTTATTTATCCGGATGTTCACCCCTACTGAACTTGTACACTTCCAAGCCACCAAGTTAGTTCAATGTGGTCTTAGAAAAGTAAAATAAGGTCTTCAAATAACATCAGTGATCAAGCCTATAGCCATTTGGGGAGACGCACCCCTGGCTCTTAGTTAATACCTACCAGTGACAAATTTTTATATAAATACCTGATAAGGGAGGGGGAAATATCAGTGCCTACGCAAAGTAGTTGGTATGCACACTTATAAGCAACCAAGTTATGTCAATTTGGTAATGGAAAAGCAAAAAAAGAAGGTCATATTGTATTATTTTAAGACCCGGGCGGATCCCAAAAAATTTCCGGGACCCTGGGCCCTGCCCGCCCCCTTTCTCGGCGGCCGAGTCAGAACAAATCTTCACAACCTTAATGAGAACAATGCTGCGACATATAAATTTAAGTGTTAACTAAATTTGGCCATTTTTTACCATTTTTAGAATTGCTCATAAAACAAACCTACGTCCAAAATTCTCGTAAAATTGCCTTTTGCTCACTTATAAAGCAAATATATCTCAGTAAAAACAGATAACGAACGCAAGCGAGCTACATTAGACAGGATTTATAAGTTTATATTAACATACATTACAGATTAATCAGTTTTTGAGCTTTAATGAAATGTCTGCGTTCGGAATTTATGCTGTTTTCTTTATATCTCGATAGATTAGAAAGAAGAAAACAATAGAACGAATTAGTTTGACCAGCGAAAACATCTAGTCGGCCGTTCGATGTCGCAAAATGACGGAAATAAACAAAATTAAATTGTTCCGCATAAATAAATAGCTGATCGAAAGGTCCCAGAGCCATTTAAGATGAACTCTCGATAAACAAATATTCTTTCTAAATTCGTCCATTCCCATGATGCTTGTTTACGTCCGTTTTCGAAATATTGCTGGCGCCGATAGGGTGGAGGTGCATATCGTCGGCTCACATCTTGAGAGATATGGGTAATGTTTGCCTGTCTCTGCTATAGTTCATATATTTTTAGAGTCCCTTGTCATTTAAGCGATGCTTTTCGGCATTCAATATGCTCTTGTTGTATTGTAACTTATGTTAGTGCAGTTGGTTATAGCTTCTAATAAAGTAGTAATAAAGTTGTCAATTGATTTTTTGAGTTAGAGGTAATCGTATTTCTGGCGCAAGCGCATTTTAAAAATATTTTCGAATCGTAAAATGTCGATGTGTGCGGGGAATTCGATGTCAAACAAATAGGAGGTATAACTCACGGTATAAGAACGAATGGAAAATGGATAAAAAAAAGAATCCATGAGCATATTTAATAAATTATCTTCCGTAGTGCATAAAATGTAAAAAAAAAAAGAATTAGCGAGAATCGAGTTAGAAAGGGATGGTTGAGATGGCAACGACACGAACACGGGCACAATTTACAATTGATGGAGTTTCTTGTTTTCATTTGCTCGACAGGAAAACAATACAATGGGAACAAAGAAAATAGAATAAAATGGCGTCAAAACGTCCACTCATTCGGTCCGTTCCAATCGCTCAACAACAACAAGGCCGATCGTACAGATGCATGTTTATAGTTCTATGGTCACTTGTTTTGCTGGCTCTATTGTATGCCTTTGATGATGTCCATCGAGTTGGTTCTTTGATGGATGTGTTGTGACGTGTTTATTCTGTTGCTCACGTTTATATTAAAAATAAAATATTCCGCCTCAATTGTTATTTAGCAAGTCTAGAATATGTACAGGAACACATGATTATTACACAATGACACAATTTAGTTGCAGCTGAAAGGATGTTAGTCGCATTCAATGTAAGTAAAAGTAACAATAATGTTATTTGTTGGACTTTACAGAAGCAGACTAAATTGCAAAACAAAATACAAAGAACCTTATTTATTTTAGTATATCAATGAGAATATCAAGAAGCAATAATAAAATGTCATGATAATAATTGCATTCAAACCTGCCTCCTTCTCTAAACCAAACCTTCATTGTTTACATGAAGGCAGAAACGCAATGAGCATACACATTGACGATAATCCGAGACTTGATGACTTCAATCCAAACCAGGTCACGTAAATAGGTCAAATCGAAGGTCGATTAATGTTTGGGTGGCGAAAATAAACTTAAGCAGTAGAATGAGCGCCTAGAAATGAAATGCTGATGTGGGTGATGTTTCTTCATTTCAAGCAATGCGTGATAACTCGAGCTTAAATAATTATTTTATTGCATATAATTATGCTACCTAATGATGATTAACTATATTTTTGTTGTGCCTGATAAAATTATTCAAAAACTCAATTAAGTTGTAAAAATTCTACAAATCAATGCAATGAGTACAGTTTGCATTAAAAACTGTTTCGTGTTGTGAGTAATTAGTGAGGAGGGAGGTTAATTTGTTTTGAAATAAAATCACAAATGAAATCATTCTCTAATTAAGTTCCTACTTTAATAGCCTGACCTTTGAACTCCAGCCATGGAGAAGGGATGCTAAATAAACTCCCGAGGTCAAATGGGCGTTTGTGGTGCAGGTGTGACGTCATGAGCGCCCAACTCATTCATCCAATCTGCACTTTTCCAGAAAATACTTTAAATCTAGTGCTTTCTATATTAAGTTAATACGTAATTAATTAATATTTAATGATAATTAAAAAATAGAATGCATAATCAATGTTTCCGGTGATTCCAGGTGGTGGATGCTAATTAATCCTCACCAAAACAACGTGGCAGATGATTACCATGGGGACTCAAAGCTTCAAATAGAAAATGTTAGGGATTCGTCTCTCCAGGATTACGATCAAACTGTTTCAATCACTTTCAATCAGCAACCAATCAGAATCTATCTAATAACATTTGGGATGTACATTTGTGATTCTGTTAAACTTGAGACAACGATAAAAATAAAATTTATATAATATAAAAAATAATATAAAATAAAATTGTAAATATCGCGGCACAGATAAACCTTGTGTAAATAAGAATTAAAGCATAATAATAAAATTAAATATAGTTATTAGAATTCCAATGAAATCAAACAATCATCATAAATCCAGGATTGCATCGGTAATGAGGAAGCATCAGGAGAATGTTAATCAAACCATCCATTGGACATTGGGAAATCTTCAAGACATTCATGACTCGACCCTCTCTTTAGCTCACACTCTCATCCAATTTTTTCTGATAACACTTTTTCATTATTGTTATCATTTGACAAAGACAATTAGCCAAACAGACATATTGAAAAGATTCATTCTATTCCAACAGAGCTCCATTCATTCCTCCGAAAGCGAAACTACATTTTCCATTAATTCCAGGATGGATATTTGTAGAATCTCAGTTTCGAGAAGAAGCCTTGAAGTGGTTTCCTTATTTTTGTTGTCACACCACGTGATTGGATGTGAACAACAACAACAACAACAACAACGATGGCAACGATGGTGAAGAAACGACGAGATGTTGGTGATGATGATGCCGATGAAGAAGAGATGAATTTCCACAGCATATGTTGTTATTATGAAATCATTATCAATACCACTTGCATATTTATCCTCCAATGAATATTGCCTCCGCAACCTTAAAACAATGACATTGAAACACGAAATCTCATTGGCCCGATGCCTGTCCATCATTGGTTCTTTTTGACCACGCCCATTATTTCAAATTTTTGAATTTAACCTCACTCCAGCTCGATAATTAAACTCAGTTACATAGTCACGAGACCACCTCATTAGCATTACTACATATTTATCAGCTAAATTTGACTAACAACTCATTACAAACTAATTCATGTTAACGAATATTGTTCCTAATTAATAATTTTTATTAGCCAATTGAAGTCGTTAAAAATTATAAGTTTTTGATAAAATCAAAAACAGGATTTTATGTTTAAAATTGGCTTTAATGGTCAGGCAGATTATCATCTGGAAAAGTAACAATGGTAATGATGATAATGATGACGACAACGACGACGATGATGATGATGTAAATTTAAAATGTTAACAACATGACAATAATAATTATTATTACATTAAATATTAGAATGTATGTATTCGCCAAAACATTTATTCGAGCATTTGGAGCAATCAAAAACTATGTGCGGAGACCTCACGCAACTATAAAAGCACCGCCTTAGTCCCACACTCCACCCATTGCATGGTCAGGATGTGAAGGTGTCCCTCGAGTAATGCGCTCAATTAAATAATTTATTTAGTTAATATTTAACTTAATTGAATACGTAAGTTAATTACTATTCAATTTCTCATTGAATGAACGAACAGAAAATCGTGAAAAGCAAGTTAAAGTGGCCGATTGTGCAATTTCCAATCTGAGAAGTAATTATTTTCTTTGGCGGACGAAAACAGAGGAGCACAAAAAGCTTAAGACATTCAATTGTTAAACGAGAACTTTTCATTTAAAGCGTTGCCATGGTGATGTTTTTGAGTCAACAATTATTTTTATCCTCTTCATCATTTGAACAACGGAAGTAAGCCGAAAAGTGATGGCG
This sequence comes from Hirudo medicinalis, assembly GCA_011800805.1. Lineage (NCBI taxonomy): Eukaryota > Metazoa > Annelida > Clitellata > Hirudinida > Hirudinidae > Hirudo > Hirudo medicinalis. The sequence goes on along the minus strand of MPNW01000138.1, from coordinate 40,489 downwards.
GATGGCGATTATAAAAACGACGACAACAACGACAACAATTCACGTTACTACCACTCCGATGAAGTTGGAAATACCAACAAATATTTTGATTACTCGTTAAGCAGAGGTAGATAATTATGAATAATTATTGCTAAATTAAATAATTATAAATCTTGTTATGTATCAATTATTATAATTATTATAACACCTGATAAATATTGCAGTGATGTATAAGTTACTAACAAATGAATGGCAACAATAATTCAATGAATTATAGAGTAATACATCTGTCATTGGATAATGCAGACTTAATAGAAAGCTCCTGGGAAAACCCGAACTTTGAAACAGACACCGAAAGTGATGCCGAGGAAGATAATACTCGGAATTCGTTGTTTGTGAAGAATAAAATGCAACCTGGAACAATGGATGGAAGGTCAACCGAGGCTGGAGGAGTTTCTGGAAAAATTGACGTTCTTGAAAACAAATGTAAAGAGGAAGAAGAAGATGATGATGACGACGACGACGATGACGAAACCACCGCTGATGTAAAAGAAAGCATACGACGTTATCAAAGATGGTTGTTTGAGAATCACTGTAGATCTCCTTATTTAAGCGATTCACTCAAACAAGATTCAGATTCTGACGCGACAGATGAAAAGGATCAAAATTGTCGTCCAACGATGTCAAAAGAAGGACAATTTGAGGAATCAAATGCTGAAAGGTGTGGCAAACAAGTCTTCACCAAATTCGAACATAACGAAGTTGCACAGTTGATAACCAAGCAAGAAGCTGATGTTCATTGCAAAGCCAATGAGGAGGGAGAGAATCACCAGACTCCAGCCAATAGCAGCGAAGGGAATCGGGCCGATGCCCCACATAAAAAGCAACAGCTGGTGAAACCCCCTTATAGCTATATTGCACTCATCACCATGGCCATTCTACAAGCCCCTGACAAGAAGTTGTCTTTGAGTGCTATATGTGAATTCATAATGAACAGGTAACAAATATTAACGAATGATTTGATATTTATTAATATGTTTGCATATTACCAGGTTTCCATATTACCAGGAAAGATTCCCCGCCTGGCAGAATAGCATCAGGCACAATTTGAGTCTCAATGACTGCTTCGTTAAGATCCCCAGAGAACCAGGCAACCCCGGCAAAGGCAACTACTGGACTCTCGACCCAGCATCGGAGGACATGTTTGACAACGGCAGCTTTCTCAGGAGAAGGAAAAGATTTAAGCGGCAGTTGGACTTTTCCAGCTCTAAGCACAACTTCAACGCCTTCAACATCGGTCTCGTACAGAGCGCTGTTGGTAGCGTCATGGGTGACTTCGAGGCAGGTTGTCATGACATCAATCGGCAGTCTCTGACACATCCTTATTTCTATTCACAAAGAGGCACCATGAACAATCGCATGAAATCCTCCGAGAAAAAGTTCATGATGTACAAGGAGTTCCGCTCATCCAGAGGTTTTCCAGGTCTGAAAGGAAAGAACTCCAGGGAGGTGGAGTATTTGTCTGAGTGTCAGTCACTGGAAAACTACGAACAACGATGTGCCTCAATGGCCATGAATACCTTCAGTCCAACAAGCAACTATTCAGCAGAACATTCAGTTTTACCAGGCTGGTCTTCTTACGATCTTGAAAATGTCAGCAACAGACAGTTGAACCTTTGTTCCCAGAGAAATTTCTTTAATTTCATGCAGAAGTCTATGATGGGGAGGCAGGACTTCAGCATGGGAGGCAACTTTGCTGCCACCGCTCACTTTTCCAGATACGTTCAGTGGTTCAGAAGTTACCAGGAAAAACTTCGATGCACGTTGTCTGCTGCTCCGAGGATGAATTGTCAGACATTCTACTCATCTCAGAGTGACGATGCTGGAGATGAACCAACCAACCACACCATACTCAATGAGGTCCGCTCCAAGAGTGGAAATCCACACGCGGATCATCATGCCACATGTTTCCGACATTTGTCAGCGAGAGAATCCAGACATCCAGTTGTTGATGTCAGGAAGGAAGGAAAAGAAAGCAAACGATCAGACATATTTTCCATCGACAACATTCTCAAATAATTGCCTGATTCATCAATGGAATTTCAGGGTTAGGGTGGATGTTTCATTTGCGACGTTGCATACATTCACCGACTTTATCATCATCAGCGTAAACAAATCTGTGAGCGACATATGAATATTGGCAGTCGTCATACGTCTATAATAAGCACAGTAATTATATAGTATTCAAACATATTATTATGACTAACACTCTTGATTTATTTTGTATACCTTTATTTCTGCATAACTTATGCGATGGTCTTCATTCCTTTTCAATGTTTTGCTTAAAAAAGTTGTCAATCTTAAGTTTTCCTTTTCGTGGATGATTCTTTAAATTCTTTAAATTCTTCGTGCATTCAATGATACCGTATTTGTAGGTTTAATCTGACGCACGACCATCATATATTTCATTAACAAGATATACTGTTATTATTAAAAATTATTGAATGCTATCGACAAGTGAAATTATTTTAAGGAAAAGCAAGTTGAGTAATAGGAACTCATAGAACTGGCGGACTGATTGGATGAATGAAGGACCTCCTTATAATTGCTACGCACTACATCCTAACAAGGAGTCCATCAATGGCTTCTCTTTTTCTTCTTCGTTTGGAAATAAATAATATCGATATATGATGATGTTGAAATTGGTGGAGAGTCTAATGAATGAATGAATGAATGAATGAACGAATGAACGAATGAACGAATGAATGAACGAACGAACGAACGAATGAATGAATAAATGAATGAATGGTAAGTACACAGTTTGATGTTTCAATTACCTTTCTTGCGATGATTTCTTTCATTTTTTGGGTGCATTTCTAATTGATTTCAATTGTTAAGTAAAGCACAATAAAATCGCACTGGACAGAGTTGGTTTGCAAAGATGTTTTTAAAATTATAGTTGAAAAAAATCAATTTTTAAATAATAAAAATGAAAAGAACCAAATTTTCTCGAATTGTCATGACTCTGCACAATTTCTAATAAAACTGTTTCTTTTCCTGAGGGCGACATGACCTCGACATATCTTTCAATAAATTCTTTTTTTTTTTAGATAAAGTCCACTTAAAACCAAAATGAAGATTACGACGATTGTATTAAATTCACTCCATTATTACGCTATTTTAATGCTAACTTTTCAAATGAAAAGATGCATGAATTAACTCATTGTTTTTGGTAATTTTCCGGTGTAATTGTTTCTTTGTTTTAATTTTTTCGACCTCAGATTGTTTGGAAGAAAACAAATGATAACCGATTGATAAAGTAATAGGAAACTAGTAACTAAAAGGAATACTATTTGAAAAAGGTTAATTTCGCTTCGCAAATTTTCAAATATAAATTACTTTAATATAAATGAAGAGAAACTAAGAATCCAAGATGCTCGCATCCACGCTTTTACAGAATTGCAGCTAAAAGAAAAGTGAATTGTTCTTTCAAGGCACACATATAATTAGGTTTATGTTAAATTTTTATGAAGGTAACTAAACTAAATTTAAAAAATATAACTTGTTGAAGCCCTCCCTCGAATTCACGACCTACGAACAAGACAAAGTCGAATTAGTAATGAATTTATCATACATCCCTCGAGTTTTCTGAGAACAATTTTATTAAAAAGACTCGTATAAAATGATAGTCAGTTAAATAAAAAATATTCTGAGCTTGTATGTCATACGTTCATCATTCAGAATTTCCTGGATTATAATCTAGGCCACTAGAATTGCTAACTTGGCTCCAAATTATTTAAGAAAAACGGCCTGACGTCAGCAATGTTTGTTTCCTATTATGCTAACCGACAACATTATATATTTGATTATTTTCAAGATAACTTTATTGGTCCAAATATCAGGTTGATTTTTAATTCGATGCAATATACTTTACTGGTTAGGGACGGAAATGTATTCACAATGACATCGAGACCTAATTGGAGCTCCACTTAAT
>MPNW01000137.1:52570-72388 GCA_011800805.1 Hirudo medicinalis | reverse complement strand
ATTGTATTGCAATATTATTGTATTGCAACTGTATTAACTTGATTTGTTGCCACCCAGTTTTTCATTGGGCAATGAAGCATTAATTAACTTTAAGCAAATAAATTACCTAAACATCTAAAAAATCACCAATTAATTCGTTTAATTAATTACCTAAGCAAATAAACAAATTCCAAATAGAACAAGTGACCAACCAACGTCTTTGACAACCTTTTATTTTGTGAAAACATCACAAATTCCAGAAGCCTCAAAAACAAAATCGGTCCTCGTGGCCTCAATCGACCTCATCCAAGTCGCACCAACCGATACCATTTCCAACACTGCGTCACCACTTTGTGTGTCAACCCTCCATTCTGTAGAAGTGCTATTACAATTAAGCCTCGTCGGCATTAATATCTCATTGTCGATGATTAATATTCATGATAACTTAGTAACCAATTAATTCGTATTAATTAATTCAAGGCCCCGTCGAACAAGTACAAGAGTGAGGGAAGCAAAAATGTCAAGAGTGTCATGAGAAACAACAGAGAACAGAGAAGCTGAGGTTCTCCAGATATAAGTTGGATGGAACCGTTCTAAACAGGACTCTATGCAGACAAAAATAATAATTAATTCATTAAGGTCAAATGTAGTCGGGAAGATAATTATCCGTGACCGTAATTGTAATCTGCAATTGCAAAACAACAGCTACATTCCAGATAGAACTGAACCTTTGACAGTTCGAATTTGCTTTTCAGAACGAAACAAACGAGAGAAATAAACACAAAAGTTGATGTCCATCATCAGCATATCCATCGCATCATCATCTTCCCTTCACCAATGCCATCGTCATTATTATTGTTAGTTGCTGCTTGAGATGTTTGAGCCACTCAGGATGTTCATCATCAGTTCCCTCAGCATCTGAAACAAAAAAGAGAACAAGGTCATTGAGTACATGCTATTATTAATAATTATGAGAACAATTATGATTGGGTCATGTGACGTTAATCTAAATGATATTACATGCAGTCATGTTCTCTAACTTCATTTTTGTATTCTGCAACTTTTACATTTATTAGAAGGAACATTTAAATCAATTTAAAGCCTAAAGAAACTTCATCTAAATAACTTAATTCTAATAAATAGAAACAACAAAGCCACCGTCAAATAAAAATTTCACGTGCTCGCTTTAACACACGTGCAATCTCGATCGCAACTGTCGAAATCAAAAGCACCTGATGGAACATTACCACACTCATATGTGCAAGTCGTAATCGCAATGACGTGCGATTAATTACAGGGTGCGATTAATTACAGAGTGCGATTAATCATGGAGTTCGCGTAAAGTCGAATCAAATCGAATTAAACTCGGCGACTAACGTTCGGCTTGCAGTTGTCCTCCAGCCACGTGGTCACGCACTGCGACAACTCCTCAAAACTGCTCACTGCCACCGAGGTGTTGAAGGTCTGGAAGAGGTTGTCCACGAGTTGCTGGAACTGTCAAAAGATCATGCTGCACTCAAACATTCTCTACACAAAACTACTCTGACGTCTATGGGGTCTTGAATCTATTGTGATTGTTATTAACGGTCACTTCGTGCTAGGTTTTTAAGCTTTGTCATCTGCTTGAAATTTATGAGTGGTAGATAATCTAATGCCATTTCAATTTCCTGACATCATCATCATCACCAACCATTTACAAAATATTGTTTATTCAACAAAGGGAGCAGCAAGCAGCTATCCGATGTTCTACAAACATTAAGTAGTGTGGTTGATGTGGTCTTGAATCACGTTATATTAGTTTACAATAACCTGCTTTTACTGTTAAATCATAAATAAAGTGTTGCCTAATATCTGATGTAAAACATGAATATGTCTGATTTACCTACCACATAAAACTTCTCTTCATCTGAGACCTGATCGCTGCCTTGAGGATCTACATTCTGACAGTTTCGAACCAGTTGTTCATAGTTTCTGCAAAAAGTTATTCACGATAGGAACAAAACATTCTAAGGCAGATTCTAAAATATTTAACTAAACAAATTGGTCCATCAAATATTACCAGAAATAAATAAAAGCTTCAAAGATGTGGGGTTTAAATGGTTGGCCCTGTGCATCATCATGTGAACCAATATTAAAATGGCCAAACCTGGCCCCCTGTCCCACACCAAAAGGGCAGCAGTTTGAACTTACGACTTCATGATACCCAAAGCCATCGCCTCCTTTTTCAAGTTCTCGAGTTCATCTTCGTGTTTCTTCTTTTGTTGTCGCAGGTACTGAATGTAGTCTATGGCTGGAAACAAATGCACCTCATAAACAATACATTCACGTAATTCGCATCACACAAATGCATTCTATCTAAATTTAAAGAATTTTAAAATTTGAAGAAAAAATTAGTGGGGCTAAGAAGTATTAAGTGGCTTAAAAACCCCCATTTAAAGTTGCAATCCAACCTGCAAACATTCTCTTCTAATAAATTGAAATCAGATTCTTAAAACCTTAAATTGAAAGCTTTTCTTCCGAGCAAATAATATTAAATGCAGACCGATAAAGCTAATATTACGATCATTAAATGGCCGTTGCGAGTGATCGTCACGTGCCAGTTAAGATGGAGGACAGGGGGCGTGTTCTAAAATTCCTAGTCTCGAAGTGAAACGCAAACATGCTGCAGTGAATAACAAGAAATAACGAGAGTTGAAGCTAAGCCGAAAATAAAAAAACTGACACTTCTGGAGAATGGTTGCTTTGCTCAGCTTCTGTGATGATGATGACTCGGTGCACGTCGGAACAACACTCTGGAGCTCTTCGTATCCTTTCTGAGGACAAAATACATACAGGAATCCAGAAATATGTGCAGGAATACTTACAGAAATACAAGCAGGAATACATACAAAAACACAAGAATATTGCATACAGGAATATCCAGGTTTTATTGAACTTAATTTCAAATTTATAGTGTTATTACATGGTGTATTGAGCACTAAATACTGGGACATTGTGCTATTCAAACTCCAGAATAAAAGCTGCTTGTTACTGATGACAACAAAGACATAAATATTTTGTGTTAAACAGCATGCTAGGAAGATGATGATGATGATGTATGGCAGTTTGTATGTTGTGTTAAGCAGTATACTAAGAAGATGATGATGAAATGTTCACTTTAATGGCATCTCTCCTCTTCTGTTCAGCATGTGTGTGGGCCTCTCGCCTCCTCTCCTTGAAGGAATTCGACTGCATAGCAGCAACATCACTGTCCTCGTCATCTTCAATGTTTTACTTTTATTTTGCACTTCATGGTCATAATTTCACTATTCATAATAAACATGATATTATGAACATTAGAACTTCTTTGCATGCACTTGTTTCTTAATGTAAGAACAAATTTAAATAAATGCAATGTTGAATTCAGTCATAAAAAATTCAAAGGGACATAAAGCACTTATGAGATCTTCTAAACTGAAAACTTTATGGAAAGTCACAGAACCATAGCAGAAGAAAAAACACAAATACAAATTATAAAAAGCATCAACAAATTCCAAAAATGTAATGCCTGCCAATGCAACAATCAAATATTTAGTATCCTCAGATCATTTGAGATTTTTTTAAATTTTATTGAACACAATCACAGAAAACAAAATATATCCTGATCCAAAATTCCCAATCGATATTAATATAAAAGAAGTAATTTGTAAATTGGATTTCTGTCTAATATCTAATTGTATAGAGCTATGAAATCGATGCATAGCCAAATTGTCTTCAATGAATGTTGAATCAAAGAAGCAACATTGTGCAGAGCACCAATAGCTATTAAGGTCCTTAGTACAGGACAATCCTTCATTTGAATGTAGTTCAAAAAATTAGGCCATGATAATGAAGAGAAAAAAAGTGCCAGTCGGAATTAATGTACAAAGGTCATAGGTCAAATGGGATCACCTGTATTGTGTGTAGAGGAAGCGGATGAACAACTGATGGCATTTACTGAACCCACACTGCTGGCCCTGGAGAAGGAGAAACCAAAATTTCCTGTTGGACTTTGCTCCAACTTGATGTTGCTGTCCACTATTAATGAAAAAGAGACTTTAAACAAATTATGAAATTTAACAAATTAAAAACAAATAATCCTAATCCAAACATTCCCTAAATTGATCGATTACAAACAGCTGGATAATAGTACAACTCTTATGGGCTTAAAGCTGGGTTTATATCTATTTCTTTCACTTTTCCATCTAAATCTTTCCAATAAATCTTATCCAACTCAGACAGAAACTTCCCTATAATCTTTTATGATTTTCAATGTTTTGTTGTCACAATTTTCACCAACAATCTGTTGATTGCGGGATATGAGGAGTTTATGCAATTTCTTCTGACACGTTTGAATGAACATATAAGTCACAATATAAGAGCTTTTTTAAATCAATTCCTTCATCTATTTTGAACAAACTCCTTAAAAAAATAACTAAGAAATAAAAGAAAATATCTTACGTGCACTCTCGCAGTCATCATAACTCGACATTCTTAACTATGGAGAAAGATCTAAATAAACAATAAAACAAATTCACCGTCGAATTTTCAAAGAACTACAATTGATATCAAAACGCCCATATTCAACAACGATGATTCGACGAACAACAGAAACTAAGACTAACCCATAAACTCGTGATTCATTTAAATTTGTTTGTTAAACCACTGGAAACTAGAAATTATTACTAAGGCTTAAATAAAAAAGGACGAATACTAGAGAAAAGGATGGTGAAACAAAACGAAATTCGTCATCTCAAAACGATCCCAACACAAACAATCGGGTCACCGTCGTCATTGACCTTTGCTTCCCAAGTAAATATTTCAAATAAGTTCTAAATTGGCACAACAAATTTTAACCTTGAAATTCATGATTGCTGAATAAACCCGCTTATTTAATTAATGCTTAACCTTTATTTCCAAATGTAAAAAATATACTTACACGATAATTTAATAAAGGTTAAAATTATTAAAGCTCAAAATTTCTGAATATTCAAGATTTTCCCAAGAGGTGTGCCACGGAAATAATTAACAAATAAGTTAATTAGGAACAGTGGCGGATCTAGATCTGGATCTGGCGGGGGGCTGCACACTAGAACACAATGGCGAATTTAGGGGGTGGAGCAAAGTTATTATATTTTGACTTTTTTTGTATATTTAGAAAGTCGTAAATTATTTAAATAAAATACAAAATATTTTAAACTAAAATGGATTTAATTTATTTGGCTTGGATTTTAAAAATCTAAATCCGCCACTGATTAGGAAAAGGTTACGCCCATTGTTGTAAATTAGAGTTTATTATAAATTATTCAGTCGAATACAAATTACATTTAATTACATTTTAAAATTATTGGCACATCCTACCGTTTGTTTTATTTTTTACATTTTCTTCACAAGCTCTGGTTATTAATAAAAATCACATTAGAACAAATTAAGCACAAGTTACTGAAAATTGCATTTTGATGCGTAAATATTCAAATGTGTGACAAATTAATTGAAATATTATGAATTCAGTTAAAATATCAATTCGTCGTTTATTTAGCGCAGCTATAATAATAGCTTGTTTAGGAGCTTTACATCTGAAAAGTAAATCTTATCCTCTACATCTATTTTTTTACAAAGAAAAAATCTGCAACTTATTCTAAAATGCTTGAAATACTGAAGTATCTGCTTCCAAGCCTGGCTCAAAAAAAAAAGAAAGTCTTGGTTGATTTTGAAAGGCCTGTATCAGTGCAGTTAACATTGCTTTCCCAAACGCAGAGGTCAAGGGATGTTATTTTCATTTGTGCCAAAATTTCATCAGAAAGTCAACAGTTTGCTTGAAAATTGAGTTGAGCTGAAATTAAAATCCATTGCTCCACTGGCCTTTCTGCCAAGCAATGAAGATAGAGCAGTTTTTGGTGTAATTGCAGAGAGATCCACAATTTCCTACTAGAGTATGGAATCATCATGAAGCTGCTACAACCAACTGTTGTGGAGGATTTCATGATGCATCGAACTCTATTTTCCAGTGTAGCCATCCAAGTAGTCATCCTTACTGATCGGCTAATACACATTGGAAAAAGCCAGAGGTAAAGAAGAATTATTATGCTCTAGTCTAGGGGTTATGAAGAAAAGCAAGATAAACTTCGTTTTCTGAGGAGGATGGCTAACTTGCAATAATTTTTGTTTATTGCAAGGTTTATGTAAATTTAAGATTATTCATGTCATTTGCCTGTTTACCCTGCTTTAATTATACATGCTTTTTTATAAGCTTTTATTTAACTTGCTCTGTGTGTACACGTCAAATCTTGTAATCAATTTTTCGACCACTTCCTGATATCCAATTGTTCTGAAACTTTCCAGAAATTTGTATTCTCAATGACAATGCAGGACAACGCAAATACTTGTGGGCCGATACTGAGACATTTAGAGCAGCTGTTGATACCTTCTGTGATCAAATTTGTGATGACTGTACCAAAAGATGCTATTCAAATTAAATTGTGTCGTGTCATTCGAGTGCAGAAGCTTTGACAAACCTTCCAGAATTGAATTGAAAATTCATTGAATTGAAAAGATCAGAGCCACTTGTTGCAAGAAATACATTAAAAGCAAGAAAATAACATTGCCACCGAAGGCATACTGGAACAACATGGATCCAGGTGTCATTCCAGATGTGAGTCTCCAATTTACAAAGTCTGAGCAACAGCTATTGTCAAAAATCATACTATTTATTAAGATCATTAAGCTCTCATGTCTCTTTGGACAGTACAGATTTCATGGGCAGGCTCTTTGCTCAAGACATCTTTGAAGTTAGTGAGGAGTCACCGAATAACCTGGAATAGTAGTCATGACGAGCATTTGGAAAATCTTGACATTACAAGAGAGTATGCAATATCTCGATCTCGAATATATGATACATTACAACGGCTTTACAATGGTTTGCCGGCCCAAGGTCACAACCCTCTCGATAACAACAAAAGAAAAATCAACAACAAGAAAATATCCAATACTTCCATCACTCAAGATAGATTTGGCAAGAATTGGATGAGTGGTTCTTGATTGTTCCAGCTAATAATCCATTATACAGAGATGTAACAATTAACAACAATGTCCAACTCAATGATGAAGATGTTATTAGTTTTACAGAAATAGAGCCACAATCTAACAATGATGGTAAGACAACTACATTGGAGTGCCATTTATGGCAATTGGAGAAGTTTCGAGAATCGTAAATGCTTTGTGGCATCAAGCTAATGATATCTTTACATCAGGCCATGCTAGAATCTGGTGTGCTGCTATGGTATTAGCTAATGTCATTGGAGCTACAATTCTACCACCTTACAGATGGAACACCTTGGCAATAGATCAAAATATTATTGAAGGTGATATTATCTATGAAAGCATCAGAATACTTTCAAATTGAAAACCTATGGGAAACAGAATTGCCGCCATTGGCTAGAAGTATGCAGCTTTTATGTCATTTAAGGAGATTTCAATAATGTTCAATAATGCAATGCTTTGTTATTGAATATGATAGGGAGTCACCATTCTACAGTAGCCTACAAGATATTGTAAATAGACCTGGCACCTTAGGAATGATGCTAAAAAGTACTAAAAAGACGGACTGTTTGGTAATCAAAGTGCATGAATACTCGTAGCTGAATCATTATCATTAGGAGTCATGTGCTATGATGGCAGATATTACTTCACACTCAAGAGCTTGCGTTATAGAACGTGATGGCGTCGAAGAACTCATACGAAAACATGGTGATCCCAATTCAAAATGTTTGTTTAAAATGTAAAATTGTGTTTAAATCTCAGTTTTGGAGCATCTTGGTTTCATGAAAGTATTTCGAATGACATATATATATATATACGCATATTTAAAAATAAGTGGCAACTAAAGATCCCTGCTTAAACTCGTCTAAATTTTTATTGTTCATTACAAGAAGACTAAAAAGTAATAAATAAATGCTGTATAAAAAAAAAACTTTTTAAAAACACGCTTTTAATTCACCAGCCAAAAATGCGCTAGGAATGGGCCGCCCCTACGTTATGTCAATTTGATAATGGAAAAGCAGAAAATAAAGGTCGTGATTGTAAAATTTAAATATTTTAAAATCCGGGCGAACCCTGGACACGTGCTCTCCCCTACTCTCGGCGACCCTGCTCTTAAATTCCACACTTACGTAACATTACCGATATTAAAATTACGTAAATTCAGTTAAAACGCCATAATATTTCAGCGTTCAATTGTGTGCAATTGTCTGGTTACCCGATTTTATATTTAAATCTACTCATGGCTTCAGTAGCGTTTAATTCAACTTAAAATTACTTTCATTAACACAATGAAATTAATTGAATCTAAAACTAGTCTTCAGCAAAAAAAATGTGAAAACTGAAAGACCTCTCAAATAATTATTTAACAGCTGATGTTCCTTTTATGTGAATTTTAGTTGTCAAGTTTTGGATTAAATGGTAGGCCAAAATATAGAAAGGAAATTATTTTTGACTGTCCATTAGATTAATACAAGAAACTAAATTAATACCGTACAATCTATACAAAAAAAAAACGAACTAAAAATAAAGAATCACAGAAGATTTTTTTTAACATGTTAAGAAACTAATATGCTCTCATAATTTTGATATCTATGTTATTTCATCCAATTCAATCCTGCATTTAAAAAGTGCCACGACAATTTTCATTAATCGATCGAGACTCTTGTCTTTTATTGTCTCTTGTCTCTTGTTTATTTTTAGAAACAAGACATCGATTGGCTGAAAGATTTAAATGATGTCGGCAAAATTATGTCAAAAGTAAATTAACTGAATTAAAACTTGGGTGTTTAGATTGAAATTTGGTTTCTATATAGAAAGTTATTTTTATATAATGTTTTTGTCAAACTCTATTTTAAAAACAGCAATCTCTATCAGCGCTAAGCTTTCAATTAACCCGATTAGCGCGGTATTTAAAGAACTTTCCAAAGATATCCATCAAGAACAGACTTCTGGCTTCGTGCAGGACTTTCTGAACAAAATGAGCGGATGGTGGAGATGCGTGGTATCGTGCTCTTGTCCGTCTGAGCTCTTGCGCTTTGAAACATCGCAGATGCAGTTGATAAGCATTGCGCTTAAGTGGCAACATTCATAACGTGAAATCAAACAGGGTCACTTACCATTTCCCAAGTTGGTCACAAATTAACTACTTATTAAATATTTAATTGGATGTTCGATGTGACTCAACCAAGGCTTTGATAAATCCGACCGCAAATAGATGACTGAGTGAACTATCTGGACCAGTAGACAAAGAGGTTGATGGATATCATTTCGAAGCTTCAGTTTCTGCTTGTGTTACGTCGATGATGGAGAAAGGAGAATTAGGCTTTTTTTTATTCCAAATAATGATTAGGATCTGTTGTTGATAATTATTGCCTATTATCAATTATAGTATTTAACTTGATGACTTTCTCTTTTAAGGACATTTTCACCATTTTAATTGCTTTCTAAACTTCCTTGATTCAATCTGCTCAATTGGGATCCAGTCATTGGAACATCCGCCACAACTTGATGATAAATTTAATTCATTGAGTGTTTGCATCGTTGAACCTTTCAAAGCTTCACAAAAACTCAAACAAATGAAGATGAGGGCAACAAGCACGAATGCAAAAACGCCATGAGAAAGCAGGAAGAAATATCTTATCTCGTCTCTAGAAAAAAATAAGTTTTTAATAAAAATCGGGTGAAAGGGCTTCGATAGATCTTCCCTTGCCAACAAACAGATATCATCTAATATTATCTGCTCCGACGCAACTAAATGTTTTCTTGCCAGCTAAAAGCTCAAGAGATCTGACTCAACAATGGTTGTTCATTGTTCTCTCTGCCGCTATTGTTCCCGGCATCAATTTTGAAACATTCCTATGCGTTAGTGAGCATCAAATTAATAAGCCAATAATTAGCTGAAATTGAATAATCTAATCAATAAAGCGACATATTTTTCGTGTTTCTCTTAGCTGAAAGTGCTAACAGCCAATGACGAATGCACACTCACGGTGCAAGGAGCCAGCATACTTGGCGGGTTATATTGCCAGGCATTGTGCCGGGGTGCGTATAAAAGGGCTTTCGAAGCCGGTGAGCGGCCATATCGTATCCCGTCGTCTCGTGTGTGCTCTTACGCTTCTGTTGAGGTTGTCGAGTTACATCTCAGCTCATAACGTTCTCTTTAGAACTTTCGACTGCTTAAGATTTTTTCATAAGGTTAATAACAGCATCGGGTGAAGAAATGAACGGAGTTAAGAACGACGCCGCTGAAACTTCTCGCCTCCAATGGAAGGTTGGACTGGTGAATCACAACTCCAAGTATCTCACGGCTGAAACTTTCGGCTGCAAGATCAACGTGTCCGGCGCGAGTCTGCGCAAGAAGCAGACATGGTCAATTGAGCACGACCCAGTGGAGGATGATACCGTGTACATTAAAAGCCACCTTGGTCGCTACATGGCCGGAGACAAGAGAGGTGCAGCCACTTGTAGCAGCGAGGAGGCAGGCGAAGCCGAGAAGTTTTCCATTCAGTATCATCCCGATGGTTCTGGAAGGTGGGCTTTCAAGAACAAACAGACTGGATACTTCATCGGAGGCACTGAAGAAGAGGTGAGTATTTGAAATTAAAATTTCGTTCAGAATTAATTGGTTTTAACTTAAAAGTTAACTTAGTTAAAAATAACACATAATAAATAATGTTATTTGTATTAATTTAAATCTGAACAATAGGTGAGATGTTATGAGAAGCAGCCTGGCAAAACCGAGTGGTGGACTGTTCATCTGGCAATCCATCCTCAAGTCAACCTGAAGAACCTCAACAGGCAGAAATACGTCTGCCTGGAAGGAGAGCCTGGTGCCGAATCAATGAGGGTTTCAGCCGTGGTTCCCTGGGGTCACAAGTCCCTCATCACCCTGGAGTTCCACGAGGGCCGCTACCGTGTAAGAAGTTGTGATGACCGCTACCTCTGCAAGGATGGAACCCTCCTAGACAAGCCAGATGCTGATGGAGAAATGACCTCTTTTGGTCTTGAAATTAGGTCTGGTCAGTTCTCAGGACTGGCACTCAGAGATAAGTCTGGCAAGTGCTTGACTGGTGTCGGAAGGGAGGCGATCATGCAGTCGAAGAACAAAACTGTTGGAAAAGACGAACTGTTCACCGTGGAAGATGTTCACCCTCAAGTCATTCTCAATGCTCACAATGGAAAAATGGTCTCCATTAGACAAGGTCAGTTCAACTAATTTAAATGAATGAATGGATGGAATGATAGATGGATGGATGAGGGAACAAGAGGATGATAGTGTTGCTCAATAAGCAATGCATCAGTCTCCAGAGATTTAAATTTCTTGGCGATGGTGTTAGTTCTTCTAAGGAGCTGAGTCCAGGTGTTGCAGCTTTTATTGATCCTGCCTCTCAACACGACTCGCCTCTGTCCATCTCAGCTTCTAAGTGGGCTACAAAGCAGCCTCAAAGCTTTTTCCGAATGAAAGCGTCACCGAGTACGTTGTGTGTGAGTGATGATCGGTGCAAACACAATTCATCTTGGCTGAAAAAGAAGTATTTATTTATTTATTGTTATGACTAAGTTGCAATGTGAATTGATTGCTACTGCAAACCACCTGCAAGTGACTGCATTGGGTTTCCATAGCCACCTAACGAATTACAATTTTTTGCGTGCAGTCCTACATCAACTCAAATTGCTGCAACGTTCGACCGAACAATTTCTCCTCATAAATCACCTCCAAACACCATTTCTATTAAATTACATTTCTAAATGTGCAATTTTACCTCATAAATCATAAGTCTAATTATTTAATTCAATCATGTCTTTCGGAAGTTTTATGAAGCATTAATGCATTGTTTATGAGTGCATTATGAAACTTCTGTTCATGATTACTTGTTATCATTTCAGTCATATGATGACACTTCGCTTTAAAATGTAGAGCAGCGCTCGTGAGTTTCATTTTCGTTTCATTGTGGTCCAAAAATAATCTTCACAAATATCGATGGGCATATTAAGCCTGCTTTGAAGTGTAGAGTTACCGATGCTTTGATCCTCAATTTATGCTGGCCTTATTTTAGGATAATTGCAATTTCTTCGGACGACCATGAATTATTATTCGTTGATGAGTAATGTTGTCTGGATGATGTTACTTATCAAATTTTCGATGAATTCAACTCTTCAATCTGAGAAGTTTGAACCCATGATTCTGTGTTTAGACTGCATCGCGAAATTTATGAGTAATTCGTAACCTTTGACCCGGAACTGATCTCATACTGTGGTTCCTATCAATCGACCACGTCAAAGTTGTCATCATCAACATCCTCGTTATCATCCTCCTCGCTTCTCATGCAACCTAGAGATGTCTTTAATAAAAGCCCGCGGCTGTCAGAAGACCGAGTTGTGAGGAGACGAAATGCTTTGAAATCTCAGCCAAAACATCTGCTACCAATTTACCGCCATCACCACTTTTCAGCCTTGACTTTCAAAGGAATTATGCTGAAATTTGTGGTAAAATGCCACAAAAATACACAAGACTGCACTCCCATCCCAGATGATTGTCTCAAGATTCTCACATCCCCTCACCAACTGCTCATCTCATGTGTTCTTTCAACTACCTTGAATCTCGGTAGAAAGCCAAAAAAAGCAGAGCAGCGTAAAATCGTCTGCAATTATCTTAATGCTCTCCTGCACTTCCCATAAGCAACAGGGAACCAGTTTCTCGATTATTGTTCCAGGCGTTATCACAACTGCCTGTCATCATCATCATCATCGTCGATGATTAACTAGTGATCATTATAATTATCATCATTCCTATCGTCAGTGTGCCCTGGTAGGACTAGCGCGTAATTATGAATGTCATTGATGAGTAATGTTCATCACTGGAAAGCTATCCGTCGATGATGATTATGATCGCGATTGAGTAAGTATACGATGAGAAGCAGCACCTAGGAGGAAGATGACGATGATGAATCACCATCTAGAGGAACAGAAACCATTTCCATTTTGTTCGAGACACCATCATCATCATCATCACCAGCATAATCATCATCATCATCACAATCATCTTACAATCATCATCGGCTGCAGAGATTTATAGGAGCGCGATGTTCATGAATATTCATGACAGGAACTTTGGCTGACAGCCCGCTAAATTTTTCTGCCGGGTGAAGGATGTGGCCCAGTGAAGCAGGATCAGGAGAGGAGGGGGCCAGAAGAGGAGCTGCCATAGGAGCAGATCACCCGCATATCTTCCAATGTATTTTTTGTGTTCCATCGGGCCGCTGTTCAGTCATCAGTCACGCGTTTCTATGGCAACAATTTAGAATTGTGATTGTTTTACTCTGGTCTTGTTTGTTCTCTTATCTTCAGCTCTGACTTGCTTCGATAAATGACTTTCATTACGTAACAAAGTGGCACTCTCGGTTAGTGCTAGCAATATTAGTTATCAATACTACAACAACCTGGGTTTATTGATTTACTTGATTTAGTTAGGAAGTCATTGTGATGCTGATGAATATATTTTATTGCTAGGCGCGAAACATTTTTTATTTTATAAATTCATTAATAATTCTGCCCAAATTTTCTAGGAGTTGATCCAACTGCTAACCAGGATGACGAGATAACAGACAAGGAAATACTTCAAGTGGAGTTTGATCGCAAGTTGGAACAATGGTCCTTCCTCACTGCTGATAACAAGTACTGGAGCGTGGAAGCTGCTAGTGGCATACAGGCGTCGTCCAGTACAAAGTTGGTGGTGCATTATGATGATGATGATGATTTTCACCAGGCAACAATAATTCAATCTGGTACTGATAATAAGTCATCCTTTTCAAATAAATGGAAACTTTCATTTCTCCATTTTTTAGTTAGATAAAAATATCCTTGTTAATTAATTGTTAAAGCTCTGAAAACGTAATAACAATATCAGACATGTCCTGTTTTCAGTGACTCATCAAGTTCGAGTTTGATTTGATATCATTGGCTAGTCGCTGAATGCACGTTGATATAACTCTGTTATCTCCCTGTTGATCTTTCCCACATATCCACACTTGATATTCTATCTTTCATAAAAAAAACTCAAACTTCTTAAAAGATATAAAAATGACTGAATTCATCCTACGAAAGCATACTACACGTATTTAATGAGCAATGTTGGTCTGACAGTATTACCTGACATTGACGTTGCAGATCGGCCAAGGGTCTGTTTGAATTCAAGTGGCTGGACGACGGCACGGTGGCCATAAAAGCGGCCTGCAACGGTCGCTACTTGACTTCGAGGATGAACGGAAGTTTGTTCGCCACGGCAGACGAACCCGGAGACAAGGAGAAATTCGTCATAACCCTCCTCAACAAACCTCGCCTGGTTCTCAAGTGTGACTTTGGTTATGTCGGACTCAAATCCGCCAAATACGAGTGCAACAGGACCGCATTTGATGCTATTGAACTCAAACATCAGTCTGGCAAGCAGGGATACTATCACCTGCTCAGTGAGTGTTGTTATGTCATTACTTCATATCGTATCAAAGCAGAATCTTTCGAGCGCCGTCTTACCGATAACTAAAAAGCTATGCCGCTGAAATCTATGTAAACGAACGATTCGTTATGCAATTATTAATTATTCAAATGTTCTACAGGTCACACCAAGAAATACTGTTCTGTCGACTCGGCTGGGAATCTGGTGGCAGAGAGTCCAGAGCCTCACCCGTTCGTTCTGGAGCTGCACGGCCAATCTCGTCTTGCCATCAAGCCCCTGAATGGAAACTATCTAGTCGGAGAGCAGAACGGTTTAATTCTTGCCAAAGCCGCTACCATCGACAAGGCCACCCTCTGGGAGTATTAGATCAGGGACTTTTTATATTTTGTGTCCGTGTTAGGTCGGTAGTGACGTCGTTGGCGGTCATTTTGTTATCAACATCTCCGTTTTTTAGCTTTTGCATTTAGTGTTGACGCTACAAAGTATTTTTTGAACATTGTTTTACTTTTTACTTCCATGTCACGTTGAAGTCGTAGTGACGAGTCACGGGTGGTGTTCATGGTTGCGGTCTTTTTAGACGAAATTCATGTTTCGTGAATTCAAGTATTTCGCTAATTCATTTCTATTCATTCAGGAAATACTAACTAGCGTCGGTATTGTCGATCCGCTGAAATCCATCGTAATAAAGTTCAGTCGTATCGCTCTGATTCTATTGGTCTTATCGGAAAATCCAACTTGAAAATCTACTTTCAAAGAAACCTGGTGGTGATCAAAGGCAGAAATGTTTACTCAAGTCGTGCACTTGCGTGCAACAGTAGAAAAGTGATCACATGGATGAGGTTCACCTGTTCAATCCAGTCATGTTCGGCTTGTAAACCATGCAACGAGTACACTCTCCGGGACTTCCAGTTGCTATGATTGCTGATTAGCAACTACATTAAATTGACGGTGACTCACGCCAATTAGAAAGTGTGGCTATGTATTAAGGAATTAGTGTTAATTAGATGTTTTAATTACTTCTGCTTAGGTAATTGTTAATAAGTAGTTATAATTAAGTAATTTTTGCAATGCTATGAAAAAAAAACAAATGAATGAACAATATTTTGTAAAAGTTTCGGTTTGAGATTTATGTGACTATTTATATAAAAATCTGTAAGAAATTATTAAAAAAGTGTATTAATCCATGACCAGATTCATGTCAATGGCACTGAACCACGAATTGAACCACAAATCAATATGACCCCGTGGCGTTCAAACGTCTGGTCTTGCTATGCTGATACATAAAACAAATCATACTTTTTATCATCGATTATGTTACATTATCCCGGGCAGTGACGGGTAATCCAAGCTAGTTTTGAATAAAGGAAACTCCCAACAAGCACTCTGTACAGAAACATAATAGGAATGTTTTCATCTTATTTACAAGGGTTCGAGTCTCTTGTTATACAAGGAGCGACCCGTATTAACATAGAAGCATGAACATCGATTTTGTTTGGGGGCATGGAACGGGATGAGGTGTTAATTTGTAACAAATCAGAAAATAATAAATTAGACTGACCAATGGAGTATGAACAAATGTGCTTCACTGGAAACAATTGAAATGATATCCCCGAATCGAACGGAATTTCTTAATTTTTACATTTCCTTACGCCATTTATAATTTATAGCATCTCACACTAAACATTTAACTTTACATTAATCAACTTTGATTTCACTTTCTTCATGTCAAGTTAGTCTTTTGCTTTCTTTTCTGTTTCGAACGACCTTTTTATAACCATTTATTCTCGTGACTAATTTAATAGTTAATTAAGTAAATAATTAATTTGCCTCCGTCCTATTTGAGGCAAAGATCTGTTTTTTCTCTCGCTGTTCGTAGAGTTTTTTTCTCGGTTTTAGTGTCATTTCCGACTGTAATCAGACCATTGGATATGTAATTTCTATGTTGGATTACTCCTAACAAAATAGTTATATCAATAGTTTCGCATTTTCCGGTCTGTTTTCAATTTGTTGTCTGTTATGAGTGCTGCTCGACGTGGACCAATAGCATATGATATGCTAATGTGTTTGAATTTGTCCTTGAAGCCCGGGCTTATACAATCACTTCGAAGAGCTGGAGTCCTCCGCAAGGATTTTCGCTTTCATCAATATCATGGAAGAAGATCTGGCAGTCGTCATCCTCCCTCGGCATTGCTATTCGTCTACCACGGTGGAGTAGCCGTCCTGGCTACTCCAGGTCTTGGACTTCGTCGACATGTTATAGGAATCACAATTACCTCATTCGAGTTCATCTCTGCCCGTCTCCAGCTCACTGGCGGTCACCTGACGTCGTTGGTTGTCTACAGAACATCCCCCATCACACCGCTGTTCTTCAGAGAGTTCGATAATCTTCTGTCTTGCGTTTCTGCTCTTAAGGAAGTGCTCATCGTTGCTGATTTCATTATACGTCATGACCGTCCTAATGAGTCTCATGAAATAAAATTCACAAGATTACTTACTTTGCATGGCTTCGCAATCCATGTTCATCATTTCACTTCTAAGATTGAAAAAGTTCGAAATGCATCGTCCAACTTAGGGTTTTCGCCCCGGGTTTCCCCGAACCCGGAAACCCGGGTTTTTCATAGATTTTATGGACCCGAAACCCGGGTTTTACAAATTCATATCGAAGTCAGAACTCTCCATGAAACCTCATCTTTTGAGCCCAAATTGAAAACTAGCATAATTGGTGACTATTTTACCAAAACCCAGGCATCTGTTGATGAAGTTATGGCCAAACTAGTTGCTTTAGATGGCCTATCCTTCAATCAAATTGCTAATAGTTCTCTTATCAAACTTGCTTTTAAATCAGATGGCATCCTCCTGCCCAGCAGTACAAATCAAATATATTATAATAAATGAAATATTTTCAAGACGTGAAGAGCAAAATCACTAAGAAAATCGTAGAAATCAAAAAGTACAATAGTCGTTTTCAATTAGTTTTGATGAATCAACATCAACAAGAAACCGAAGATTCATAAATCTGAATTTACATTTTTCAACTGATTTCCAATCTCTTGGTCTAATTAGAGTTGTGGGGAGCATGAACACAGAAAGATTGATTCAGCTTGCCAAAGATGCTGACCTCGTCCTAGCTGAAAACGTAATAGCATTCACATTGAAGAAGTTGAGAGACTTAAACACTCCTATCGGGAAGACTGTGTTTCAAAAATTTGAAATTCGAGTCCTCGCAGCGGCGCAATCCAGAGCTGGCCCATCTGATTAAATTTTTGAAATTGGCAGACTTCCTTGCTGAGTCTCACGATGAGTTTGGTGTCAAAATTCAGAAGACCAAGGTTACTACCCTTGCAACAAACGTAATGAAACGTTTGTTTAAGGCTAATGAAGCTGACCAAGATGATGATGGCTTTGAAACTGAACTTGAGAATGTCGCTGAAGAGAACAAAGAAGTTTCTAAAATAGAAATCTCCCTGTATGATGAGCTGAATATATTTCTGCAGGAGCAAGACCCACAACAAAGTCAACTTGAATGTGGATTTGTCTCCCACATCATCCAAAAAGAAAACTAAATTTAACTAATTTACAATTTCATTTAGCTAAATAAGTTAAAATAATTTTTTGGAGCTGTTTTGACGGGGCGATTTTGTCTTGGGTTATTTTGACGGCGTGCCCTGCATTAGTGGTCTCGATGTCCTGTTGAACATACGCCAATCAAACTCTGTATCGTTATCGTTATCGTACATTACCGTGGTTTTGCGGTGCGGTGAAAGCGGTTTTACCACGTTCACCGCTTCCGCGTAGGGCTCTAGGTAGACCCAAACCTTTCATAACGAGAAAAAAAAACCATTGCATAAACGAAAGAAAAAACTTTCAAAGAAATGCAGATAAAACAAAGCCAAATTCCACGTTTATTTTCAGATTACAATCTGGACTTCCACAACTTTTATTACCAGTCAACCTGCGACTAAGTCGGAGCACACTCGAAAGAATTAGCCTTCCAAAACGTCAGAAACACTACTCGAAATAAAATCACATTTATAAAGTCAATATTTAGCAACGAAGCTCCGACACAGATACAAAACCAACAATTTCACTATCCTTCCAAGCTTCAAAGCATATACTCAAACAAAATGGAGTTAAATGTCTCATAAGTCTTACTAAAGACTGAAATGTTTAAAATAACATGTCAAATGTAGTCGTACTCGACCCTTCAGAATTTAGTCTTGAATTTTATTACAATATAACGGCTTAATATTTTCTTGAATTTGAATGAACTTTTGTCTCGGTATGGTATCAGTCAGCAACTGCGAAGGACTTGGAGCTGCTCAGTGTGGAAAAGTTCTTCCCCCGAAACCTATTCCAACAAGGGATAATAAATTAACCTTCTAATTCATGTCAAGAGTGCCAATAGATACCTTCCCTCCTGCTCTTCTTCCATGATCCTTGACTGGGGCTTCCTTATTGAAGAAAGCTTGGAAGATCTCTAGTCTTACCTTTATTGATGTGTATGACGATATAATCTCAAGTAAATTCGAACATGGGTCAACAAATAAAACTTAATACTAGAAGCGCAGCATCACAATCACACAACTAGCTACTTAGCAACTTACTTACCAATTAAGTGAATCACTTACTAGAAAAATAATTTACAACTTATAAGCATCCGGTAAAAACACCAATTGCTCATGACACGACATAACTCAATTAACTTACACTCAGTCACGAAAATAAACATAAATTACAGCTCACCACGAATTTGACCTTTCCACCAAAAATGAGATGTATATCCAACAGATCTAGAAACGATTGTAATCAATACACAATAAAACATCTGTTACATTTAATTGTTTCTTTCGTTTCATGCATTTCGTTGGTAGCCATCAACAGATCACTCAGCCACTGTCAGAAAGATTAAACAAAAATTACATCTGAAAAATGCTATTTAAGAGCAATTAATATATGAGTTCCCAGCACCACAAAAACTGTTTAAAAAAGATGAAAACTCTTCTCGAGAGATGCCTAGCAATGTTCGTCGTAATAGCAGAAATTTGAAAAACTGGCATTCCATGGAACATAACATCGAATGACGAGCCACCACACCTGCCCATGAGAAAAGAAATTTAAACAAAATTAACAGAAAACACAAAATATGTAATCGACTTTCTTAAACAGATCTTCTGCTTGAATAATCTTCTCGTTGGCAGTAGGTGCTCAACCACGATGTGGGAACTCCTTGCTGACCAACTTGATCCACCTTTGACTTCTTCCTGATTCACAATTACAATTTTGGTCTCCATGATTAGATATTCGGTCCTGATCACTCTTCAAGGTCTTGT
>MPNW01000137.1:19887-52279 GCA_011800805.1 Hirudo medicinalis | reverse complement strand
GCTCAACCACGATGTGGGAACTCCTTGCTGACCAACTTGATCCACCTTTGACTTCTTCCTGATTCACAATTACAATTTTGGTCTCCATGATTAGATATTCGGTCCTGATCACTCTTCAAGGTCTTGTGTGGCAAGCATCTTTTTCCTTACCCCTCACAACAATCTCAAAACAGATCTTCTGCTTGAATAATCTTCTCGTTGGCAGCCTAGCCCCTCAATAATTATCATCTTCATTAAATAATTAAAGTCATCGCAACGTCACTCTTCATAGTTTCATGCCTGCATGTACACTATAGTTCAGCCTTATGTCAACCCACTACCGAGACACATCAAATTTAAGAATAAGTTAACGCTCACCTTACTTGGAATATATGATGATTAAGTTTGATAGGATTTTGATCTATATAGATTCGATATCAAACTGCTTTACTATTATATTATGTTATTATATTGGAAATGCGCAGTTATTAAGTAGCCCTTGAGGATTTATTACATAGTAAAAGTAATTATTTTATATCCGTGCTCAATACTATTCAAACATGGCTTTCTTAACTTCGACGCTATCTTAGAACTACGACTCTACATGCTAAAGTCAATCCATCCATAAACCGACGCAATTACTGTTAACTATTTGTACTGCACCCCCACGAACTTAGGGTTCCTAAAAATTCGAAATATATGGATCTCCATCAATTTAGATTAAACTGAAACTTTCGCTAGAGCTAATGCCAAATTCTAGAAATCTATAAGTCTAGAATTTGTCTCACTGTAATTTCCTTAACTTTGGCCAAATTTAAAACTACCTTAACTATCACTTATTACCGCTGAACTTGCTTGACTTGAAATGTGTATACATTTGAAATTAGTTTGAAATCCTCAGGTGCACAAGAGTTACACTGAGAAGCCGAAATAATATCAGTCGAACTCACGAAATAAGGTGAGGAGCCAGCAGCGGAAACACTACCCCTCAAAGGAAGGCAGGCATTTGAATCGGCGTCCTAAGTAATTGATTATTAACGTCCGTTGCTGGATGATTAGTACGGCGACACCACACCGGGACTCGAATCCGTGAGAGACATCGGCGTCCTATGTGTGTGTGTGCGTGTGTGTGTTTAATTAACGTCCATTTCATAACTCGGCGTCCTAACGGTTCGTCTGGTTTTTATACGAATTCCTAGGTTACGAAATCATTCCGCGGTTAACGAATACGAAAATACTATTCCTTTCGTGCTAGAACATCCTATTTCTTAAGTTATGTAGATAATAAAATTTTTAATAAATTATTTTATTTGCACATTATTTTGCTACATTTTCGTCAATATAATGGCATTTTGGACGAGTTATAAGAGCGAACTATTTTCGCTTCAAGCATTTCTTAGAACTAAGATGGCCTCATTTGATTGTAAGTAGTTCCAACGTAAATTGCTGATTTAAATTTAGTTAATAACTATAGATTCCGTTACTTTTATATTTGTACTGTTATAAATAACAAATACTTTGCAAATTGAATCGGATAATTTAGTTACCATTTTTGATTTGCTCTCTTAAATGGCTTCGCTCTTCGATATAACCTTGAAATAATATTTCGAAATAATCACTTTGAATCACTACAAAAATGCTTTGGCCAAATTCCAAAAGCGAATTCCACTTTATTAAACTCATTTAAGCCAATGATAAGTTTAATATGTTTGCCAAATCTTCAGATATCCACTCTTACAATCTTAGAACATCCAATCAATTCAGATCTGAATTTTCCCGAACCGCCCTTAAAAAATTGTCCATTTATTGTCGAGTTTATTCTTGTATTCTCTACCAACATCCCTTACCTCTGTAAACAATTTCTCACTATTTAAGTTCCGTCTTAAAAAATATATTCTGTCCAATTGTTGAAACTTATATTTCCTCACCCCTTTATCTGTTGTGTTATTTATTTTATTTACTTTTCCTTGGTTGTAAGACAGCATTGTCCCAGTTAATCTATTTCTTCCATTGTCACATATTCGTCAATTTTCTTATGTTCGTCAATAGTAAAATTCGCATCTTCACTTTCATCTTACCCATTATATAAAGATTCTTATTTACTTGTCCCAATAATATAATAATGTTGCAACAGGTATCCCCTAGATGAGAATTATATTCCCATGGGAGAAACGCTGTGAATTTTTGTTTTTATTTTGTTTTGTGGTTCAGAAATAATAAATAAATAAATAATAAATGATGATCAGTTACTAAGTCAACAAATTATTTAATGACAGTTACTGACGAAAACAATACAAAATTAATTAATTTTGCGAGAATATTTTTTTAAAACTTGCAGATTCCTTAGGAATTTATGTTATGCAGTCAAGAGGATTGACTTTTACAAGCGTAATAGACTTTTGGCGAGAGGAAGTTTCGGATAATCAAACGCATCATTAATCAATCTAGCAATATTATTAAGTTAATAACAGTAAATATGTAAAGTTTAAATAACCATAATGAAATCAACAATTAAATTGTTACAATTTTAGGCAAAAACTTATGTATATTATATTATGAAAATAATTCATGGTATCGGAAACATCTTTTTATTTTTATAAATTACATCATCTTAAAATTAATATTTTAAACGTTCAAATAAATATTTAAAAAATTCAAGTATAAAACTTATTTATTAAGAAGAAATTAGTTTTTTTAGAAAGAGCCGTATTCGGGAGGATTATTGGCTAGCACATCACTTCCTCCGTGTACAACCCAGGAGCTCGTGAGTTGCCGGCTTTAGCCTTTGAAGCAGTTCATGATTCTTTGTTCGAAGCTCTATTAGTTACTAACCTTTATTTTTAGAAAACATTAAAATGGCTGACGAGCAAACTTTCATCATGGTTAAGCCTGATGCCGTTCATCGCGGTCTCGTCGGTGAAATCATCAAGAGGTTCGAGCAGAAGGGATTCAAGTTGGTAGCCATGAAGTTTATGTGGGTAAGTAAACCTTCGACTGGTTTCGATGGTTTCTGAGTTTGTTTCTTGCCCTGAGCAGAGCTTAAAATCGTACGCTTCTCGTGATATTTCGCTTCACCTGATAATTGTTTGAAAAATCGAGCTCTATTCAAAATGTTTCAGCGTTTGCTTTATTTAATAATGTAAGTTTTAAGTTTCAGAATAATGCTTAATTAATGTTCCTGGCTAATGCTAAATCTGGTGTTTTGTAATTGCAGGCATCAGAGGAGCTCCTCCAGAAGCACTATGCTGACCTGAGTGCCAAGCCCTTCTTCCCCTCCCTTGTCAAGTACATGTCTTCTGGTCCTGTTGTTCCCATGGTTAGTAAAGGGCTTGTTTACATTGACTTTTCAGTTGCTTTTTCATTAATTTATAAATTTATGTTTAGGTCTGGGAAGGCAAAGGTGTTGTAAAGACCGGAAGAGTCATCCTCGGGGAGACCAATCCCGCCGATTCCAAGCCCGGCACCATCAGAGGTGACTTTGCCATTGAAGTCGGAAGAAATATCTGCCACGGAAGTGACTCTGTTGAGTCTGCCAAGAAGGAAATTGCCCTTTGGTTCAACGAGAAGGAACTTGTCGGCTGGACTCCAGTTGCCAAGCCATGGCTGTATGAGTAAATTATTGATTGTAGCTGTGGACCATGTTTAATTCCCCCTACTTGGGATTTACCATTTTATCCTGACCAATAAAATGATTCCATTGTAAATTTGCTTTGCATTTTATTTAGGCATCTTGAGAAACTGTACTATTTCGTTGCATAGAATATCCCAGAGCTAGTTGGTGTTTGTACTGGCATCTTTGAAATTTTATTTGGAGGGGTGAACATACATGCAAGGGTGATTATAAAAGCCTAATTTATTTGTGTGTACAGTTGGTAGGATTTACCTGTTTTCTAGAGCATCAAATGCCTTGTGTTATGCATTAGTTGGATTACTTTATCTGCAAGTGCTGTGCAAAAATTATCTTTTTGGTTTGAGGACAGTGGCTTGGATTTAATGTTTTCATGTGTTCTGGAAGCCGAGTGGTTATTGTTGTCTTGATATATTGATGCATAACAATGTCAGCATAGGGGTTGCAATGAAATTGTATTGTGAGTAAGGGGTATTTTTGGATCTGCTGATTTTTGTTTTTTGAGCTGTGTTAAGACTTCCCTTCTAGGTGTATGTGTGTGTGATCGAGTCAGTAGATGGCAGCCTATTCCTCAGTTTGAATTTGTTTAGTGATGCGTTATTTTGTCAGTTCAGTTCACAATAACAGGAGAATGCAATCGTTACAAGCTTGAAAAGCAATAAGTACTTAAAGATACTCAACTGTCGATTGCCAGCATGTGAGTGATGGAAGATAAATGGAAGTCGAATTACCTCCACTGAACTGCTAAAAGCTCATTTCGGAGATTAGTGATTGACATTTGGAGTGGAATGGGTTAATGTTTGGTACCTGACAAAATCGTTTCATCCATATTTTTCTGCAAGCACAAGTCTGGGATGTTTTTGTGAGATCTGCAATCGAATGAAATTTAATAAGTCGAGGAATTATATTTAGTAAAATATAATAATAAATAAAAATTCGCTGGAGGAGAGTTAAACCGGTCGATGGAAAAAATGATGCCGCGAATGACGCAGGTACAATAGACATGTGCACGATGCATGCAATGCTCCAATAACATTAATTTAGAAAAAGTTTGACAAGTTCGACTAAAAATGGAGAAAGTGCTCGGTCTACTTCGGCTGCTTTGTTGTCCTTTCTCGTTGAATCTGGCCGTATCTATCGAACTTCGACTCTTCTTGTATTTTCAGTTAACCTTTGTTGCTGTCCATCAAATTGTTTGGATTGTATACTGGAAAGTATGTGGAAGTTATGGAAGTTGTACTTTTCCTGTGATTTTGTCATCAATGCTTCTTCTTGCTTCTGGTCTGTGGACAGTTTTTGTCACGTCGTCATCAAAGCGAGTGCATCCTATGGAGATACAAATATTTCGAAAAATAGGTAAAAAGTTAAAAATACAAGTGAACAAGATTTTCGTCTTCATTTCATCTGGTGCGGTGCAGATGGCGTTTTGTGCTTGCAATTTAATTTTCATTAGATGCTGTTTCTGGAATTCTTTGTCACGGCATGCTGTCAATTATCTCCGTTTGCAAACAATCAACATCTTTCTCTTCGCTTGTGGTCATCTGCCGTTTTCAATAAAAGTCTTCGAAAGCATTGCTTGTGCGATTATTTTTGAAACATGGGTTACTGATTACGAAAGTGCACCGACGTCCTGCTGCAGTGAAAGACCCTCACATCCACCTGAGCCTCAAGAAATGTTCAACATCGTAATTTTCCATAGTTTTTCCATTACTTTTATGTCGTACTTTTGCTACGGTTGTTTTACTCCTTATTATAAGAAGACAGTCGATACAGTAACGGAATATGCTAAAATGGCAACTCGTCTGCACAAACAAGAACACCAGGAATTGGAGCTAATCCACTCTTTGGTTCCTCCAAAACTGGCGGAAGAAGTTATGAAAACATCTAAAAGTGACGCATCAAACAATTCAGTTTTCCGTGACTTCTACGTGGCCAAAATGGACAACGTGAGCATCCTGTTCGCAGACATCGTGGGCTTCACTCGAATGAGTTCGAACAAGACAGCTGAGAGCCTCGTGGAAATTTTGAACGACTTATTCGGAAGGTAATATGATGATTTTAATTTGCAGATGCTTATTACGATGAAGTTATCAGAAGCTTTTAAACCTATTTAGCTTGAAATGTTTTTTCAAATTAAAATAATTACGACAAGTAAACGGTCTGAATTCAGGTTCGATTTGATTTGTTCGGATTCTGGCTGCGAGAAGATTAGTACCCTTGGGGACTGTTATTATTGTGTATCTGGTTGTCCGGAACCACGATTTGATCATGCCGTGTGTTGTGTGACCATGGGTCTCATGGTGTGCAGAGCCATCGTGCAATTCGATAAGGACAGAAACGAGGAGGTGGATATGAGAGTAGGAGTTCATTCTGGATCTGTCCTATGTGGTTTGGTAGGAACCAGACGGTTCAAGTTTGACGTTTGGTCTCACGACGTCACGCTGGCCAATGAAATGGAATCCAGTGGAAAACCCGGAAGAGTGCACGTGTCCGATGCCACCTATCAACTGGTTTCGAGTGACTTTCGTGCTGAACCTGGATCTGATCATCCAGGTGAATTCGAAATTCAATCTTCCATGAATATCGAAATATTGAGTGACATAATCAAATGTTTTTTTTGTTAACAAGAGGTAATAAATTTAGTAAATAATATTAATAAATATTTTCAAGTACACCTGGGTGCAAAGCGTTTAGTTGATGGTGGGTCGCACTATACCTGCTGCTAGAAGATTTTTATAATTTCAGTCTTTAAAAATATTATGCCATGATATTATATAATTTCTCGTTCGGAATAATCGCTCTATAATAGCAAGAATTTCTATACATAATTTGAATGGCACTAATTCCTACGAAATTCAGCTAATGTAATAACTGAAAATGTTAGAACATCACTGATTTACAATCGAAAGAACGGCATTCACGTGTGATTACGTAATCATCATTTTGAAGACATCGTCGTCCTCCGTGAAATGATACACTCGTCTTACACTGGAGTGTTTATTGACTGAGTGAATTGAATCATTAATTATAAATTGACATAAATTATAAGTTTATAATTTATTATATTATAATTATAATATACGTAATGTATGATATATATTATAATTATTATGTAATATAATAAAATTTATTATATTAATAATTTATATTAACATAAGTGACCTAAAAATATATTAATAATATTTGAATAAATTAAGATCTCAGATGTAAAAATGTTCTGGTGGAGGAATATAATGCAGAACTACAGAAATACGTTATCCGACATGAGGTGGAATCAAATTGTACGTTTATAATACATTTACTGAATAATATTCAATCCAATAAAAATTATAAGTGAACCAAAAATAAAATTCGTATCAAAATTGCACCGCTGCCTAAAAACATGATTACAATAAAGTACAGATTACAGTAAAGACACTACTTATTAAGTAAATAAGCTGACTTTTTACTGTCAGACATGAAGACATGGTTCATAGTTGATGATTTGGACAGCAAGCAACGCAAAAAATTGGAAACAACGGATTCAAAAAATAACTCCTTCGCTCCAAGTTTTAGGAAAATGGAGAACAAAATTGAAGACATAAAAATTGATGACAGCGATTTGTTCAAATATTTCTCACAAATGGAAAATTTGAACTTTAAGAGATCATGTGATGGAATGGAACAAGAAAACAGTTGCCTGAAATCGGTGGATGATGAGGAATGTTCCGGGAAGGAATTAATTCGAAGTGTTTTTGAAAAAAGCATCTTTCTTTTGTTTGTCATGCTGCAATTGATTTTTTCATCTCTTCGAACAGACAGCAAGGTTCTGACCATAGTGTGGTCCCTCGTGTACTTTCTCACGGTCCTCGTAGCTGTTGTCGTACCACTTCTGAAACTGTCTCCACTAAAACACAGTGCTTGTTTCAGTGTCTTGAGAGATGGATTGACATCCGAACGACTTAACTTGTTGGAGCAAATGTTTCATTTTTGCTGGATATGCTTATCCACCATTTTACCAATTACTTTCTATTTCTCAAGTAAACACTACAATATCAATGGGGATTTTGTTCTCCAACTAATAGTGGTGGAGCTTTTTCCATTTATAATGTGGAAAAGTTCGGCAGTCATTAGAATTATGCTCCTCGTTCCGATAACTGCTGCCATCGTCTCAATAATCACGTTTACAGGACACGAGACCCAATGCGCAAACTTCAACTCATCTTTTCATCTTCAGTTGAACCAGTCATTTCTGTTCAATGAAACTGGATTAAATGGAATTTTCACTATTGAATGTGGAAATGGATGCCTAATAACCGAACTCGTGTTGTCATTAATTTCTTTGCTGGTCTTAATTTCATTTCTTAATATGTCGATTGACAAAGTCAAAAAGATTCGAAATAACGCATTGATTTCCATAGAAGAAGTTAACCGAAGTTCATCCGAAGCCAAGAAGAAGGAGAATTGGTTGTTGAATAACATCGTTCCAAGTTATGTTCTCAAAGTTTTGAAAGAGGAAGGCAAATATAGCAGGACCATTGATGACGTGGGCATCATTTTTGCTAAGGTAAAAATTTGTTGTTTGAGACATCAACTCTTAACTTTTTTTTTTTAATTTTATTTCTTTTAAACTGACTCAAGGAACGGAAACCACACGTACATATAGGTTTGATTTTTCAGAGCATTAATTTGGTCACCTTTTCCTGCTTTAAGATCTTAGAATCATAAATTTTTGCTTCCTTTGATGTTTCCAGGTGACAAATTTCGATAGCTTCTACGATGAATCCTTCCAAGGAGGCATCGAACTTTTGAGAGTTTTGAACGAATTAATCATCGACATGGAAGAACTTTTCACTGAGGAGAGATTTCGAGACGTGGAAAAGATCAAGACGATTGGAAGTTGCTTGATGGCTGCCTCAGGATTAAACGTGGGAGAAACTATAGTGAATGAACACGGGGCCCCTGAACATGCTTATGCCCTTCTCGATTTCTGCCTGGCATTGCTGAACAAGTTGACTCTCTTCAACTCAAACATGCTTTCCTTCGAGTTCACGATGGCTATCGGATACAACATGGGACAAGTTGCGTTCATTTTTTCATCTTCACCTTGCTAATTTTGCTTTTATCGATATTTATTTAATTAATTTTGTTAACATTGTTAACTTTTTGTAAAAGGTCACTTGCGGAGTGGTTGGTATCAGCAAACTGCTTTTCGACATTTGGGGGGATGCTGTTAACGTGGCAAGCAGAATGTACTCAACTGGGGTCTACGGCCGTGTCCAACTAACTGAAGCCTGCTACCTACAGCTGAAAGATAGATTTAATTTTGAATATCGAGGAGAAGTTTTCGTAAAGGGTAAAGGAGATATGAGGTCTTACTTGCTTGTAGACAAAATTAAATGAATGGAAAATAATTATGTGGGACATTTAATTAATGCAATTTATATGTACTTGTCAAGGCTACTGAATTTATATCTTTATTAATCAATTTATTAAAAACCACAAATCTTATCGCCGATAACCCCAAAAGGGAAAACACTTATTTCCATAGAAATTGTCACAAGATGCTTTAACATTGAAACTAGAATGTCGCGACGGATGATGCCAGTTTCCCATGGGTACGTTTCTGGAATGCATGCCTTGAGGCACACCGCTTTTGAACTGATGATGGGAAGAAGGCGACTTGGAGTGAAAATGGTGTGGATGTTTCCCGTTTGAATCCCTAAGAAAAAATCGAGGTGATTCCTGAAAATGTTTCGGAGAAGCGTTAACCCTGTTGTGCGTGGAATAAGATCCCTTTGTAAAACATTGATAAGACTTCGAACCGCCGTGATGTGCGGGCTCAACGTAATAATGCCTGTTTCCGGCATGATTCCGAGGACTATTGTGTGAGCTGAGGTATGGCATTCGTTCCCTGATATCGTGATGTCTCGGTGACTTTCTAGACGCTAGTCCTTCCGCAAGAATGCGTTTCAGTTCTTCTATGCGCTCCGCGAAATGGCTTGGTTTTTGCAGTCGCTTTCTACCGAGACTGGCCGATGTGAATTCCCGAGTGACGTTGGCTGCAGCCCTAAACAGGGCACTCCCACTAATTTGAGGAGCATTTCTAAAAGGAGAGTTGTGTTTGTGGTGACGATTACACGAGTTTCGAGAGGAACTCGCTGGAATCATCATGACTCGTACTTTCGGAGAGTTTCTTGGACTTCTTCCGCACCACGCCGAGTTGTGGCTACAATTTTGAGCGCTGAAATTATGGCACTTGTGGCGATTCGACAAAGTCGTGCTGCTCTTGCAAAAGGATTGAGACTCACAACTAGCAGAATGACCGATGCTCTCTTCGCTACTAGCCTCAGACCACACCGAATTACTCGGGTCTTCATTTCTGTATCTTAACGCGGTCTTCGATCGACATGTCGACCCTTTATCGTCAAAAAACTTTTGACTTTTGCAGGCATCCGATTCCCTATGGTGGGTTGAATGTGAGTGTCTTGTGAATTGCTTATAATGAGTTTTATCCGGGTTCGCCCGACCATCCCTAAGGATATCTGCATTCCTTAGATGGGTTCGGGGTCTTCCCTGAGTGTTATGGCTTTGTGGAGGCGAACGGGTCCTGTTTGGCAGAGGCTGACGAGTAGACTTAATTTGATCTCCGGATCTTTCCAGTTGTTCAGAAAGGTAATTAAAGCATTTACCCGAATCAAGATTCGGTGGTAAGCGCCAGGAATAATCCTGCTTTGAAGTCATTGTTTTAAGAAAATCTAATTTACTCTTAACTGAAGCTGCCAAACTATTGACATCAAGCATCGAGTCCTTATGGAAGCTATTAACTTTGTTGATAAGCTTGGTACTGGGGTAAACGTTGATTTCAGAGTCATTGAGTGCAGCCCTACTAGTAAACTGAGGATTGTTGCAAGAAAATGCTTGATTTTTCGGCTGATCGACATTTTCAGGAATGTGATTTTGATGATGCAAAAAGTCCACATTTACAAGACTGTCTCTTCTGAGTAAATCATTCGCAACCACCTGAGGTTGACACGAGCAAGGAACCAAACATTTCCTCGGCTCCTCGTATTTTGGAATGTCGTTGTATAAAGTCCCCTGAAGAGATTCTATGATTCTGCTTGGAATTTTGTCATAGTTTAAAGATTCTATGGTTCTGTAGGCATGAGCGTACAATACCTGTGGTATGGGGACCAGATTTAATCCGCTTAACGGTTGGCTGGGTTTAGAGGTCGATAAAGGCACGTTTTGGCTCTTGCTTTGGACACTCATTGCAATTTCGGTTGAGTTGACAGAATACTTGGTTTGTTGGCCATCTGCTTTCCAGTCCTCAGGACTGTAACTCGTCAGAGTCATCTTACTACTTTTTTTAGTGCTTTCAACTGGTGACGTAAAAAAAGAACTGGGTGATTTGGAACTCTTTCCAGGCAGACTCAAATTGACATCAATCATCTCATTGGAAAGGGGTTCTGTGCATTTGAGTTGGTAGCCAACGTCAGTTTGAGTGAGAGAGTTCTTTTTGGTTTGTGGAGGCGTTGATGAAGTTTTGTTGAAAGTTCCCCGATTGATTTCATAAGTTAAGTTCTTATTCGGACTGTATGCGCTCCTAGGATCACAATTGAACGGATAAGCAGGACTTGATTTTTGCGAGTTATTTATTTTGGTCTCACTTTTTAATATTGTTTCACTACAGTCAGACATGACCTCTTCAGAGATTGGCGTGACTGACCTTTTGACGGAGAGCTGAGATGTGATTTGTGACTTTATAGTCCTAGGTTTATTTAAATTTTCAATTTGCTTAGCTTTTGCTAAACAAACCTCCGTGCTCTTGGAACGACATGACATTCTGGATGCTCTCACTTCTGGATTCGATGGAGTTTTGGAAGGATTCAGTTTTGGACTGGAACCCGTTTCTCCTTGCGACGTTCCCCATGCAGGAGCAGCTGCAGAATTGGAAGCATTGTGTTGCAAACCATCAGGAACTCGAGGCAATAGAGAATCTGTTTTATTTTGCTGAGATTCCAGAAAAATATTACTTTCATTTTCTTCTCTTGCAGGATTTCTTACTTTATTGTCTGCATCTACGTATCTGTCATTTTCAAAATATTGGTGGTCATTGAGTTGATTGCATCCCTTTTCTTTTGACACTGAGTCACTTTGGCTGAGTTTTGGCGAAGCTTGCTTCTCTGATGGATCGGTTGAACTTATAAATTTCGTTGTTTCAGTTTCTTCAATTTTAGCTTTATCTTCTTTCTCAAGGTTGTTGCTCAGAATTTGACTTCTTTTGACGAACTTTGACACAGTAATATGTCTGCAGATCTCCGAGTTTTGAGATGATAATGAACTCGACGAGGTTACGTTGGCCTCAAACGATTTTTTTTCTTGTTGGTTGAGTCGGTTCAACATTGTGATGACATCGGATTTCCCACGAGGTGAACATCTTGGGAGACTTTTAATACTTTGTCTCGGTAGAGGCACAGGGATGATTTCATGGCCGATTCCCAAGAAAGTTCTCCTGGGTACCTGAGGAAATATTTTTATGATTTTGATTCTCTCTGGAGGCTTTGGAAACTCCCTCATGGCAGCAGTTTCACAACCGGAATCCGAAGGGAAGTCGCTTTCTTTCAGATTTTCTAGATTTCTTAATGGGACTTTTGTGATAAAAGATTCGTTGAATGATTTTTCTTTGGAATATTTTTGATTTCTTCTCTTATTTTCAGTTTTCTTCGGATAAATAAAATCGACGCTTCTTTCGTTTATTGCTGTTGCCCCACTGTCTCGTTTCGTTTGTTTAGCAGAGTTTTCAATCGCCGAAACAGAATTGCTCACTTTAGGAAGATCCTGTTTGATATTTTTAGTGGCGGGCTCCTTAATAACTGGGTAATACTCGTTCAATTTGTTCATGTCGATGGATTCGCAAGGTTCTCCACTCTTAAAGTGAACGTAACACACTTTGGCATCTTTTCGGCTCGGTTCGATTCGTAAGGGGGCCGATGCTTTGGTCTTTTGCTAGGATGAATAATTATCATCGATATTGAGAACAAATGCTCCACATATAAGAAATTAAGAATTTCTTTAACTTACTGTCGATATCGGAGGTATTTTGTTTCGTAGGTGTTTGGGTTGACCTGATGCCAACAACTTTGTTTCTTTTTTTGGACAAGATTGAACGAAGAGTGGCGTATTTCCAGTTGTTGCATTGTCAAATCCAACAAAGTAAGCCTCCGGAGAATTCCTGATGTTGTTATTTGAATTCACTGGAGGAGTTCTCTTTGATCGGCTGGAGTTTTTTCTAAAGATCCAACGCATCAGAAAATCTTTTCAATCTCAACGTTTCAATCTTAAACCATTTCATATAAGCACTTGAATTTGTATCTGTACACAAAACTCGGAAATCCTAGCGAGTAATTCACACCATGATTCACATTCTGAGCTGTAGAATTACCAGATGGAATGCGTTGGTGATTCTCGGTAATAAGTTGTCAAGACAATTCGTGTGACGCCTCTATTTATAAATATAATTACGCCCTTCTAAACAAACTACGACACTTTACACATCATCCAGGATGTTTTATGCTCTAGAATTTAACTTCGTATGGCCGGTGAGAGATCTTGAATACGATGTTGATGTTTATGTTTTGTTCGCAGCAAAAATGACGTCCACGCTCAAGAAAGGATGAAAACAAATACATTTTACTTATCTCCAATTGGATTACTAATTCTATATCGATATCTACACTAAGCATTATTAATATCCCCACATTTTGAGGCACAATGTTTTAGTCTGTAGCTGGTTGACACTCTGTTCTGTCTTTTGTCATAACGATGTTAATTTTAGATTAAAAAGTAATATTATCTAAATTAAGAAATATATAAATTGTCACTTAACAATAATAAATCGAAATACAAAAGTTATCATTTAACGATAAGTTGAAAAGATATATTTAAGCAGTCAGTCTATATTAGCATCATGGTTTGCGGAATCCAGCCACTACCTGCACCACATGCGGATTTCCGACAAGAGCGTCGACTAAATCTTGCGATGGATTGATGACAATATAATCCAATTTTGAATGCCTTAAAAAATGTGCAACCCTAATTTTAAAATATTGAAATTTTAAAAGTTTAACTTTATTCCTCTTGAGTTCTGATTCCGGAAGTTGGACATGCGTTGGTTAACATTATGTTAAATTGATCGATACTGAATCGAAACATTAATCTCAATTTCTAGAATTTTTTATTTAAATTTTCAAAATATTTGTCATTTAGTCGTAGATAAAATTTCGTAATTGTAAAGAAGTTCTAAATTAGTTGCTAGGTGAAAGCCGCCAGAAAAGTCACTTTATAAAAAAAGATCACTTTATACAATTTATATTAACATTTTATTTATATATATATATATGTCTTGCCAGTAATTAAAAAAAAACCATTATGTTACGATTAATTGTTGCCACAATTACATAATTCAATTCAGGCATTTAAAATAAAAGTTCCACAAAATGTTCATTGTGAACAACCATTTTTTTTTTTTTTGAATTAATCTCGATTTCTGAACAATGACCAAACGAGCATGCACACAATTTTTAATAAATTACTTTTAATTTCTTAAATAGAAAAACGCTCTCGAGTAAAATGTGTTTCAATTGCCTGGTGTAATAGCCTTGAGAGGTCATGAAATATAATTTCATTCTCTACGATTCTACAATAATCGACAATAA
Organism: Hirudo medicinalis; assembly: GCA_011800805.1. Lineage (NCBI taxonomy): Eukaryota > Metazoa > Annelida > Clitellata > Hirudinida > Hirudinidae > Hirudo > Hirudo medicinalis. The sequence continues at coordinate 37,975 of MPNW01000137.1, read as the reverse complement.
ACGTATAGAGTTAGAATTAATTTTGTTAATAATTTTAGTATAAACTAACTTTAATATTTCGATATTCGCATTTATTTACAGATTTATTCAATTGAAATCGCGGGCTCTAAAAGTTGTCTGTTTATGTTCGCTCCGTTGGACTTAAATGCTTGTCGCTCAGCAAAGCATCGCCGTTATTTACGGAGTGAGTTATTACTTTAATCTCCATGACAATCATTTCTGACGACCAGCGGAGTAATTTTGTTGGCATTCGGCGCATTATATGGGTTGAGAGTGAGCATTCTAGTCATGAACCAGAATGATGACAGCCATGATGGTGACAACGACTTACGTGCCAGTCATTTCGTTCAAGTTCGCTCAGCAATATCAGCCGATGATGAAAAATGTTGAGTCATTAATTAGTGAAGTTAATCTTCGTCATTTATGGAGTTCGTAAGGCAATTGCAATGAGGATGTCTATTCAGGACTTCTTATTATTATGTAATAATAACAATATAGCGTAACAGTCTAAAGTTTATTTATTTGCAAATAAACTAATTTACATAATAAATTTCACGTTTGGGGTTATAATACAATACAATTATTTTTTTATTAAATCCGTTTTTAAATAATTGATTATGTTCTTGCAAAGTAACATCTTGGAGTTGATGCTAGCCTTGAACAGTGTTGAGCTAATTATGTCGATTGCCCCAAATAAAAATACTCACAGTGATGATTGTGATATCACTCATTAGTAATTACAACAAATAGCCTTCTAATCTCAAATTATTTTTTTTTTTTATGCACTTTTAGGAAGTTTTGACGTTGAATTTACCATTTGCTTTGGAAGTCTTTGTCAATAATTCATGACTGGTTCTTGAATGCAATTGAAGGTATTTATTACCTCTTGACTTGGCTGCTGTTGTAGAGGTATGAATGAGAACTATCGTTTTCGTAGTGTTACATGCAAACGTAATAAACACTCAAGAAACCTTAATTGTGTAATTAACCAAACAATCACTTGAAGACCAGTCGTAAGCCATCTATCTTAATGTCGCTAATGACAACAACTTCTCACATCGGATGATAATTATAGTGCTTGATTTCTGCGCAATTTCAAGACAGAGTCGCAGAAACTGTTTTAGTTGTTGCGCGTACAACAGGTAGTTGTACACGGATGGCATACGACGTCCCGTGCCTTACGAAGTGGTCAGCATCAGCGACAACAACAGCAACAACATGGTCAACATCAGCATCATCACCGTGCTAGCTCTACTAGCATTCTTCATCGATATGATGATGTTCTTAGATTTTTTATCTTTGAGTCTGCCATATGATATCATTTTGTTCTGTTTCTTGCAAGTAACTCGAGCGAGTTCAAAGCGAACATGAAATAAATTTAATAATAAAAATAATAATAATAATAAATATAATAATAACAATTATTATTATAAATAATATTAATAATAAACATGATGAATTAACGAATTAATTCAGAGCTTGGAACGTCTGGTCTGTGTCAATTTATCAAAAGACGCTTATATAAATAATATTTTTGTTGAATTTTTGTTCACTTATTAAAAGAACTTAAGATACGAGAATTAAACACGATTCGGAGCAGACGCCTCGTGTAAAAGCGCGAATCGATCGCCAAGAACTCCAGCGTAGCTCGTACACGTTTATCTCAGAAAAAAATCTGAAAACCAAAACATAATCGAAACGGACTCGTACTTATAAAGATAAGTTTTTGTTGAAATAATTTCTAATCTGCAACACGACAAATAATTTTGTGATTGGTTGATTGAGCGAGAGACGAATGCGATTGAAATGTAGATAATAATGTAATGCCCACGATATGGGAGCGAATTAACACAACTTCATGCAACAACAACAACAAAAACAACAAAATGGCGTCTAGAGAGGTATCCAACAACTGCTGTGGGCCACCTATAAAAGTGTCTCTTGCGGGCCTTGCTCATCCTAGGCTCTGAAACTGTTGACTCAAGATATTTCACTGGTCGACTGTAAGTCAGACTTTTAGATATTTTACATTTTTATTTCTTTTAGAATAAAAACAATTAATTTTAAGGACATATTTTCCTTGTTATTCTAAATTTTTACGTGAATTATGTAACTGCAAATTAGAAGTTGGTTCACATGACCATCTGGAACGGGGGCGTTTGTTGAAAATGATTGGCTAATTAGGATAGAAATTCCCAGACATTTTGACATTTATTTTTTTGCTTGTTATTCCTACTGAGATTGAAACTTTCCCATTTGGAGAGGATAATTGGACAATTTGTACGATCAAGTCTCATTTTTGATCATCTCAGAACATTCGCTGTCACGAATGTCGTTATGAGTTTGGTTCGATAACTTTCTTAACCGGGTTGCTCGTGTCGACCTTGACATTATTGAAGTTTGGTATTTCATTTAACGACTCATATTACATGAATCTATATTCACAGTAATATGATTACTACAATTATGTTATTGTAATTTATATTATCATTCAAAGATCAGTATTTTCCCGTATAAAAATGATAAACATTTGCGTAACAATATAAAATAAAGTTGGCTCTCAAATAATACTCCACCATGTGGAGGAGGTGGTTGCTATATTTGCCTCGCAGCAGCACCACTTGAGATTCGATGGAAAGAGTATTCCTCAACTGCTTTCCAGCTGAAGTTGAAATAACCATTTCGAATGAAAAATAACATCCTTTGTATTCAAGACATCTGATTTATTGTTTCTGCTGTGCGCTCACCCGAACAACATTTATTTCAAAGCATGGGGGCTTACCTCAATAATCCTCGGCATTTTTTGGCATCGGGAATGACCAGCGCTGATTAAATGCTTGGGCGTTTTTATGGAGTCCGGGAATTGGAACGTTGCTGGAATGTTGACTTTGTCGTCGTCGTCGTCTGATCTGTTGCATGCCTGATCTTCGTTTATTATGTGGACTGTTTATTTTATTTCGTTCACTCGTGCATTAACGCCCGTTAACGAGACCTATAACACTAAGGACGCTGCTCTTACAACGGCATCAGAATCCGTGCCGGGCTGAGACAGACGTAATTGAGTACAAAATTGTTGATATTTACCACACCCATTTGTCATAGTTGGGCATTATTAGAGAGTTCCTTCGTGAAACCTGTTATTGGTTAAAAGGATTTGTTTGAAGCCAATTCATCTGAGCGATCATGTTTCTCGTGTGGAGATTCAAGAATTTATTTAAACTCTTGAACAATTTAATTTGTGCGTAGATTTTAGAGATTGTTTTTAGAGATCGTTTACAGAGATTGTGCGCCATCATTCGAAAGGTTGGGCGTCATATGATTTCGGCAAAAATTGCATCGCTGGGAATTTTTAATCTCCCGCTTTGTTTTTAATTAAACTGGGAATAAATCAGGATTAATTTTTTTTATTTATATTTTCTTGATTTCAATTTATTTATGGTTAACTTATTAATAATTTATTGTTTATAATATTGCTTATCAGTATGTCAATTTACTAAGCCAAAAATGCTTCAAATGAACATGGTCTTGAGGATTGGAATTATTTATCTTATTTCATCCAGCAGGTAGAATGGCCAACCAATTTGAAGAAGTAAAAACTTCATCCTTCTGGAAGGCGGTACTGGCGGAAATCGTCGGAACATTCATTCTGGTGGTGTGTGGTTGTGCTGCTTGCCTTGGAAGCGACTGGGATAAAGTTGACTCTCCTAGACTGGTAGAAATCTCTTTGGCGTTCGGCCTGGGAGTGGCCACAGCCGTTTGGTGCATAGGCCACGTGAGTGGGGGTCACATCAATCCTGCCGTCTCTTGCGGCATGGTCGTGGCACGCAGGATCACCGTGGTCAGATGCGTAATGTACATACTGGCACAATGCGTCGGCGCCATATTCGGGGCTGGAGTTCTCTATGGTAGGCGTGAATTAAAACTTCAATTATATAGAAAGGCAATTGTCTAATTTAGGAATTCAATCTTAAGGATTGACTCCTGCCAACTCAACTGGGAATCTTGGAATGACTGAATTGGGGAACGAAGTGACAGACGTTCAGGGGTTTGGGGTGGAATTGATCATAACCTTCGTACTCGTACTCACCGTGTTCGCGTCTTGCGACGGGAAACGCAAAGATTTGAAAGGATCCATTCCTCTCTCAATTGGACTCTCAGTGACTCTTTGCCACTTCTTTGCTGTCAGTGACCCGTGACATTTATATTAAAATTGCTTTCTTTTTTGTAAACTCCAATTAGCTATTTGTAAATAATTAAAATCTTAATATAACTTACTTTTCATGATGATTTAACAAAGGTAATTTTATTCGCATTATAATTCTTGCTTTCAATTTGTTTTCTGACAGGTGAAATTTACAGGAGCCAGTATGAACCCTGCTAGAAGCTTTGGCGTGGCGGTGGTCATGAACCTCTGGAACGATCACTGGGTAATTATTCATGAATTATTTAATTAACCGATTTATTATTTTGCTGAATAACTGTTTAAACATTTTATTACTCAGTACTAATTGGTTAGAGAAGTGAGTCTACGCAATCACAATTATTGAGAGCAGAATGTGGTTAACATTAAAGGATGGAGAGTTAGAAATAAAAGTGAAACCCGTTTTCGTTGATGCTTTCATCTTGTTTATGGGCATTAATCACTTGATGTTGTGGATAAATTGCCCAATAAACATCTTTTCAACTGTCATGATTTTAGCTAGAGCGCCACTTTGCCGAATTGATTCAAGTTTCTGACAAGTTGATATCACCGCTAATGTTTAGACGAGGTTATGTCGATGTTGGAGATGTTGGCTGTTTTTGTAGAGAGTAGTATAAAGGCATCTATCTATTTATTTATTTATTGTCATTATTATTAATTAAATATTATTAGAGATAATGTTGTTCTGGATCCAGAGTGCTATTTTATTCTTTTTTTTTATTTATCATTCAAAAGTTCATCCAATCTTTTTTCTCTTATCCGCTTGAAAATTGAGACAACAGTGCAGAGAAATGAAGTTTATACTTTTTGACATTTTTTTTTTAAACTACGAAAAATATGAGTGCACGGTTGAACTGATTCGAACTGATGGCAGATTTCAAACGTTGTCGACTTCAAATGTGGTTGACTAAAGGTTAAAATCTCAGATAGAATTCTGAGAATTCCAATACTTTCTCGTGGATAGGCGAGCACGTTACAATGGTGGATGTTACTATGTTCACCATACTATGGTTGTTGTGTAAAGGCCCAAGTGCGTAACGCATCTTTCAAGACATTTTTTTAAAATTGAAATTAGTGGATGGATGGCGAACGGAATAATGAGCTATCGGATGCTTGGAAAAAAAGAGAAAGGAATGCAACTACAGGGAGGATGTTACTGGAGATAATTTTAGAAGTTTGAAGGTGGAGGAAATTCTCGGATGGAAATGCGTTGGAATATCTTTACCGCCTGGAGTCAGTTTTGTTTTTCTGTTCCTCACTTTGGGCACATTTTGATCCCGTGTGGCATTTAAAAGTCGACTTGAAATTTAGGTTATTTTAATTCGTTTTTTTTACTCTGTACATCGCCGTGGATCGCTGCAATATCATCATCGTCGTCGTCATAGGTGTGGTTTTGATTATTAATATTATTATCATTATTATTATTATATTATTATTATTATCATCATCATTATCAAAGGACTTATTATTGTTGACTTTATTATGGGTTTCTACTTGGCCCCACGGAAAGAATGAAGTCAATATGCTGTTTACAGTTATTACATATCGCTTTAACTCGATGTGGAGGTAATTGCTTGAAATGAGCAGCTCTTTCATCTACGTTGACTTTGAGGTTGTGGCAGTACTCTCTCAAACTCGAAACCATGCGAATTGAGTTTGAAACAGGTGCTATCCATAAATTATTTTAAACTGAACAACAAATTTCTTCTTTTTTCCCATTATATATATTTAATTTGTCAATATATATTTTATATTAAAGTACAAAAATATGATGAAACGTGACAATCATCTCTTAATAGATCTACTGGGTCGGACCTATCCTTGGAGGGGTGGTAGCAGCCTCCCTCTATGAAATCTTCTTTGCCAAAGATGGTTCCTTAAAGAACTTTTGCTGCTGCACCATTGAGAGACAGCCATCCACTGCCAAAGAGACGGTCCCAGAAAAGAATGCCAGCGAACTTGCCGCGGTTTAAAACGTCTCAAAAGAGGAGCAAATTGTTTGGGCACGATTTATTTTTTTAACTTTTTACATTTTTTAAACTTGGAATTTAGTGAAATCATGCGCTTGCAAGAGGATCTTTTATGCCTTTTTATCTGTTTGGGCTGAAATGTCAAACTGTCGTGTATCTGGTATCTCGAGGCTAAACGAGGGAAGACTTAAGCTTGATGTGCGTGTGTTTTGTGGCTTAGAAATTATGCCATTTTCTGCATGCTTTTATACCTTATTTATAGTCAAGATTTTAAAATATCGTCGTATAACCAAATTTCTTTCATTTTGATCGACTTTAATCGAGTGAAGATTCCCCTGGATCTAAAAGAACGGAATGGACAAGTAGAGGATCATTCATTAAATGAGATTGAGTATTTTGCAGTCAATGTGTGAGGTCGTGAAGCTAACTTGAGTCACAGTTTCCAAAAAACTGTGTTTATAAAAATGCTTCTTGAACCTGGAGATGGAGAAAAGTTTATGCATCCCTAATCATGATTATTAATCTTGTGAATTGTGCGTTGAGTTCAATCCTCGCCGAATGAGAAATGAAGGGTAATGAATGACATTCTTTTCTTTCCATGCATTTCTTTTTTCCGTTCTGTTTCTGCAATTCGATCTATTTTTACCTTTGATGCGTAATTTCTTTCACCTTCGTTCCAACTGATGACAAATTGACATTCATCACTCTGTTAATAATGCCCCAGAAATCGAATAACCCCTACTAACGTATAGATTCTTGTCTTGAAGTTCTATTTGAACGTAAGCCTCTCTGATCAAACTCTGAATCGTTACAATTACCTATTTCTATTTTTCAGATCAGTTAGCAAATCTTCCGCATCTAAACAAATCTTAAAGTGCGGATGATCACTACTTTCTGAAAACGTCCCCTTTCTGAAAGTTTGTTCCTTTCGTCAACCATTTAGTGCTCCAGCTCTTCTTTATCAAATTGAGTTGAAAGCTCTTTTAAACATAATCCAGGCCTGTGTTTAGTTCCTCTTGTGATCTATAACCTAACCTCGTTGTTATTCTCAAACTGGGCGTCTGTTAGTTTCAAAGGCGTAACAATTCATGAGCAAATTCTGTTGAAAAACTTATAACGTGATATTCTACATACGGTAAATCGAGAAAAACATAAACACTAAAATGATTGGATATGCTACCGATGATCTTAAACCGAGCTTAACGATTTGATATAATTAACCAATAGCATCAAAGAATTAAATTTGTCATGATGGAAAGAACAGAAATAAATGACCGTTCATTCTCCTGCAAAGGAGGAATGTTTCAATCCACAAACTTCAAAATAATCAGCCAATACATTCCTTGTCACTGATGGATCATCTTCACTACTGAAAATATTTTAAACTCATCGAGTCGTTTATGTTAAACGAGCGATTCGATAGCATGTTCATCCAAGTTCGAAGATTTTCGTTTCAGAGCTCGGATTTTCTTGCTAAAAAAAATCATAAACTAGATGGCCAAGTGACGGGCAAAAGCCAACTCACAGGCAGCGACTTTTGGTACCAAGACCATCCCCAACCTTACCCTACACTCCACGACCCTGGAAATCACTGCAGAACTCAGAAAAGTCGTTTCCCGTGAGTTGGCATCCGCCTGCCACTTCTGCAACCACCCCACAGACTCTGTTCTCATCTAAAAGTCGATGCTTCATTCACTTCTTTATTCATTTGAACATTTTAAACACGCACCATTTTCAACGGCCATTGCATCAGTCTGTTTATCACATAACGCGGCCCTAGAATAAGAAGTCAAGGTTTGCCATCATATGTAACTAATCTTTTTCAAATATACTTTGGCAACATATTGGCTCCGACGACATATTAGAACTATTTCAATTATAAGTTGGATTTAAGACTTCAATTGATGAAATATTGTTGACTGCTTCCGGTCAAATAAGAAGCTGGCAGCATCTCTCAAAAGGATATCAAAAAGCAGATCAGTAATTTATAGTGATGGTAACATTAACACTCAGAGTGAGTAGTGGACTCATCATGTTTCTACTTAATCATCTCATCAATAACTCTCACAAATGTAACTGATTGCAATTTAAGGTGAACATCAACATTTCCGAGATTCATTTCACTTATCGATATTAAATTAAAATAAAAAAGGAAAAATCATTCGATTAATGCTCACGATGGCTCGTGCAACAAATACTATATAACCAGGTGCCAAGATAATTTAATGAAAATTATATTACCTAAGCACGATGGAAAAGTTACACCACTAGGCTACATCCATTTTCCATTGTCAAGATGGAGACTCATGCTATATTGAAGCAATTTTCAAAATAAACAAACAAAGCAAAGGAAGTTAGTAATCCAGAGTACATCAAAGGAACAGAATTATTCCTATATACAGACAGGTCCCCATCAAAAGCAACTCAATCATGCTGTTGAGTCACTGGTGTCACCAAAAAATGATCGCCAGGTTGGTCGGATTTTGATTGCTTTGGTCGGTCGTCTCGGACTAGTGTTCGACTAAAATTCTGCACAAAATCTTTATAAAGTAATCAAGGAATAATACGAATTTTCGAACGTTGCCGTGGAAAGGACTCCAAGATCGATCGACGCACACGAGTCAAATTTTGAATAGACGAACTTTTTAAAAATTTCAGTAGCACCCAACAATGTCCTACGAACTGAACGTACGAATTATAAAATACGACCTCAAAATGTCACAATTACAATCACAGACCAGTAAAGTTAAACTCTATTTACACATTCGTCCAATCCTACGGATCACAGAATGCTCGGGAGCGAATTCGAACGCCGAGACTGAATCGATAAAGCGATGCAATCGGATCGAATGAATCCATGCACGAGGACCGAACGAATCCATGCACAAGGATCGCATCCAGCTGGCGTCGTCGAAAACAAACGGCAATCGCTACATAAGGCAATGCACGGTTAGAAGACCACTAGTTCTTGGTTGCATGGGACGAACAAACCGTATATTTACATCCAATGGAGGAAAGAGGGAAGGTCGGTTCAGTTTCCTGGGTGTTCTGGACAGCATCTATTGACCTTGAACCAGCTATCAATGCACCTGCAGCAACAGAGGTGTTTCTTACATCATCTGCTTAGCGTAAGAAAATAAACACTTTTGCACAGCACAAGCAATTGATTTTTAATTAAAATTAACGTAAGATTTCAACATCACTTGAACTATGTTATCGTTGCGAGAATTTTTCCTGTTAAAGGCCAAATATAATATAAAGCAGGTGCTTACTTTTTGTGGTAGATGCAGAGACATGGTAATCGAGCTATCCTGTCACCTTGGTTCATATCTTCAAAGCATATCACACACTCTCCCTTATCCTCAAGCAAGATGTCATCTATAAAACAATAATAATAATATTATATAATAATAATATTATATATATATTATATATTATAATAATTATATATTATTTGTATAAGAAAAATGGCAACAGATTTTATAACAATAAAGTAAAGAACTTTAGCAAGATGTTTCAGTGCATATCTACTAGGATGACTTGGCAATATTTGACATCTTCACATTGCATCAACTTGAAAGAAAGTGTTTTCAAGCATCGACACCCATTACTTAACCAGAAGAATAATCAACTCTTAAAATCAAGTATTAAACCACTTCTACAGTCAAACTACAAGTCAAAAAGGAACGTGTCGAAAAGGTGCCGACCGTTGTAACCGATCTTAGGTTTGGTCAGACACATGACCAGGTGGCATTCGATGTCATCTGTCGGGATGGTCTTGTGACAAACAGGGCACTTGAAATCTGAAACAGAATTTCATCCTAAATTATGAACTCTGATGAAGAGGGAAAGTATGTTGTAAATTCAGACATTTAATGCACGTTGTTAACAATGACTTTGCAAACAAAATTTCATATCAGAATTTAGATTTAGAATCAGATTTAACAACATCAAGTCCAAACAAGAATGCAGCAAGTTGCAAAAAATGTGGTTTTTGTGGGAGAGTAGGTTATTAAATATAAAAAAATAATTTCAGTTCCCTGTGGCACTTATGAGTTAGTTAGTAATCCAAGGTCTTCACAACTGAGAAAACATAACATCACCACTAAACACATTTTCGACCTCACTATTTTAAAACGAACATCGACGTATTTGCCAGAATCACTTCCTGTCAATCATCTTAAAAGCTTCCTCTCAAGTAATGAATTAATTGAATGAATGAATTAATACATTTGATTCCAATTAAACATTTCCCTGACAGCAGAGTAGTCACAAATTTCTTATTTGAAATATTTCCTTGAGTGCATTCTCTCGAACATCGCATATAATATCGTGATTAAGTAGTTAGGGAAGTGGCGCCTGTGAAAACCGTTCATTAAGAACCATGTTTATGTTGCCGTCTGCCATCAATGATTTATAATATCCTCTGTACATAATTGAGTAACAACGTTTTGCAGTATTTTAGGTTAATCTGAATTAAGGGATCATTCTCTATTGTAAACAATTCAACTTAAATTTAATTGTCATAACATTGTTTCTCCATTGAAATAATTGATTTAAATATTAACTGCTTGCATCAATGAATTTGTGACAAACAGTGGTTAAGATTTAGTTTGAAAATGTGATTACTTTCAGCAACTTAGTTTGGATGTCAACTAATGGAATGCCTGTTGCAATAATATGCTGCTTGTGCAATAATGCCCTGCATGAAAACTTTTAAATCTCAGAAAATTTATCTTCAACATTAGAGATCACATAGCATCAACAGGATGAATAAATGAGTGTGTGTAATAAAAATATCCAAACATTAATCACAATCAGCCTAAGTAATCAGAGCTGTAATAGTTATGTTTGTATTATTTTAATTGGATTTTAAGAATTGGTGAAATCCTAGCTAAATAAACTCACTGTGTAAAGCAAACACGTGGTGAATGGGCGTCGTCGAAGAAGAGCCGACCACTGATCTTCGTCTGAGAAGACCGTTTTCATCTGCTGTAGAATTCGGAAGAGGAGGCTGTGAACCATGAACGCGTTGTACGTTGTCCACTACACTCCGTGCTCTAATACGTCCAGAATTGACGTGGTTTCCGTTGAGAGTGGTGGGAACATGAGATCGATGCTGTATGACGGAGAATTGCGCACTGGATGAGGGATGAGCCGCACGGGCAATAATAACCTGAGAAGTGCTGCCTTCAGCATTCGGATTACGGACTTCAGAGCTAGGCTTCCCACCCATTATCTAGTACCTGTTTACAAACTAAATTATATCAAGCTTGAGCCGACGAGGTCTCCAGAGAAACTAATAGATATCTTAGAACGACTAGAGATTATTACGGCGACTACCGACGTAAAGTCATCGTCAAAACAAAGGCTCACAACAGATCAATGCAGGACCATATTGCCATAGAACACACAGCAAATGAAAAATTAAGACCTTGTAATTTTACTAAAACTGTTTAATAAAATTTTATTGTATACATTGTTTGTGTAAATTTATTTAACTTATACATTTTCACGTACATTTTACAACGGTTTATTAATTAAAATTAAGCCTGTGATTTTAACTTGCGAGAGGCTATGAAACATGACTTACCTGCATCGTTATAATCGAATTAAGAAAGTACGTTTTTAAACGGGTTATGATATTACCACACATTACATTATAACGAGGGACCCTATTTTGGGAGGCATAGGATTCTTCCAAGGTTAAGGAAGAGACAAGAGCAAGAGTCTTTAAATAATGAGACTTACCAGAAATGATCAGCTGATATCGGGAAAATCTTTTATGGAGGTCGAGGGTGATCTCTTCCCCGAAAGCAATTGATTTGACGTTCTTATAAAGAAATATATAAAATATATTCTTATTTCCCAAAAATATGTGTTTAAACGGGTGTTGATGCCTTTAAAAATTATTTATTGTAACAAATAAATAATGGCGCTTTATGTTCAGTTGAAAGTTTCCCTAGGGAAAGGAGCATTGCATAGATTGAAAACTCTTGTTGAGCCTTGACGTAATTCTATTCGGCCCTTGAAATTTCCTTACACTATCGGGGGGCGAGCTGATCAGGAGGATGTCCCATCGGTTACGACGCATTGTATCATGTAATTACATTCAATAGTCACATTTTTGACAATTTATAAATAGTCGCCTTATTTATAAATCGTTTAACTAACATGGGCTTTAACAAGAAAATAGACGAATAATTGTTTTTTGGGCAAAATTATTCAAGTTTCTCAAATCACTGCATAAATTAGGAAAACAATGCTTTCTCCAACTAGGGATTTATACAGAAATTTGTCAGTGGGACGTTAACCAAGAGCCCCAACAAATTTAGATGACGTTTAAATAGTAATAATTATTAATTATTATGAATTTGTAAGCATTTTTGTAAGCACCATGAAGCTGGTAAGTAGGTTTGTAAGTAGGTTAGAAGTAAGCTGGTTTGACTTCATGGAACTGTCATTAAATTTTCTTAGTAAAAAAGTTTGTGGTGGTAGAAAATGTTTAGTAAATGTTTGTGCTACCCTGTAAAAGCACTATTTCCTTAGGAAAGGATTATAAAAAAAACTTATAAAATTTATTTAATCAAAACAATGGAAATAATTTACACAAATACTAATTTCCAATGTCGAATTGAGTCTTATTCTTGCACATTTAAATTACCAAGCCACCTGAAATAAAAAAAATAAGGTCACAATAATTCGTAAATTTTCGGTTGTCAAGACAAGCAGATCAAATAGATTACACATAAAGGTGATAAATTGTACTCCGTTGTCAATCTTATTATGGTGTTATATTTAAAATTATATTAGAAATTTAAAAATGGTGACATTGATAAGAGTTCTAGGATCGCGAAGATGATTATCAATATCAAATGATCTAAATACTAATGATTTAGGTATTATTTAGTTGTAACGTTTGATGTCTTTATTCAGTTTTCTCACTCAAAAAACTTTAATTGATTATAGCTCACTTGAATAATTAACATATCAGAACTAATCAGTATTTTAACCTGAAATTTCGAAAAAACTTCCAGTTATAAAGCTGCTTTTGTCTGACAGAAGAAACGCACACAGTTCTGCTACTTCTGAAAATGACCATAACAACAAATGTTAAAAAAGGATATGACCCTAGAATAATCGATTTCAAAAACTTCATTTTTCACCTTCTGGTTGTCCGTGTCTTCCTAGAGAAGTCTTTTCAAGAATATCGTTTCTGAAATTCTCCGTTGTAATCGCACTAGTCATAGGAGTAACTATGAAACCAGGTAACACAGCATTGCACCTGATATTGTAAGGAGCCAATTCTTTCGCCACTGTTTTCGTCAGGCCTAATACTCCAGCCTTGGAAGCAGCGTAGTGGGCATGCCCTTCAACTCCACTGACCGAGATGACACTTGATATATTTACAATAGATCCGCCAGAAACAAGAGAGTCCTTCTGACGTTCAATCAGCGATTTCGCTCCAGCTTGACTTATAAGGTAGGTGCCCTGGCAATGATGCAAATTATTCAATTATTTAAGAAATTTAAGTCCTAAAATATAAATATACCATAAACAGTCTTAGAGAATAATTTAATCTTCGAAATAACCTTAAGATTGACTTTGATGATTTCATCAAATTCCTTTTCACTCATTTCAATCAATGGGGCAACACTTAAAATCCCAGCACAATTAGCGATACATTCCGCGGCAAAGCCAAAGTGAGTTTGAATATTCCCAATTAATTTATCTGCTTCAGTTTTGGAGGATATATCTGCCTTAAACACTTTACAGAGATCTGTTTATTTAAATTTAAAAAAACACATAACTCCTGAAACATTCAAAGATCGTTATTTCTAATGTGATTAGTATAATAAGAATTTATAGGCTTAACTTTGAATTTGGCGTATTTATCGGGATTAATCGGATTAACATCCACAGCCGCGACTTTGGCTCCTTCTCGCAGCAGAACAAAACTTATGGCTTCCCCGATTCCTCTTCCGGCCCCTTCATTGATAATTTATGGTTATTTAAAGTTAATTTTTTTTATTGTAGAATTCATTTCATACCTGTAACAAGCGCTAATTTTCCAGATAACAATCCAGCCATATCGGTAAAATATAAGCGCAGTGTTTTTGGAGCCGATTGACTAAGGACCCGAAAAAGTCTTTGAATTTTAAACACAACCATGTCAGCATATATCCCTTTATAAGGGGATGTCTAAGTGTGTAGAAGTTCAAAGGAACTTCGACAACAAACGCTTTACGTGGGAGTAATCATTTGTTTCGTTTTTATTCCATTCCAATATTTTGTAAACAGACATGAAGTTCACTAATGTATTACTGCTTAAAGTTCAAAAATTAGGAAGGTGGATGAAATTTTATCATTTATTAATCGTTTATTATAGGAGTTGTAAATTAAGCAATGTGAAGCCAGACATTCTAGATTTTAGAGGGGCAGAAAATTGTAACAAATGTCCTATCTCCCAATTTCAATCAGGATAACTTAACTTTCGTCAAAAAAAGGGTGTAAAAAAAGAAGATAATTTTGGAGAAGGAGAATTTTGGGAAAGTTGAGTGAAGTTTTGCTCACCACCTGAGAACAACTAAAGTGTCTTTGATTATTACATTTTCAAGTTGTGAACAGTTTATGCTCCTGTTTCTTGTTTTAAAGGTTTATCGAGAATCCTCGTAAGATTACTCGGACATTGTAGATGTGCCTTCGGCAATTCTCCCTTCGATAGTATTTACTTAATTCCCTTTCCTTTCATCCTGGTGTTTGAAGGTATCTCTTATCTTGAATTGTAACAAGCGCTAATTTTCCAAATAACAAACCAGACATGACACCAATTTGGGAAATCACTTGAAAGTCAAAGCATTTACTAATTAATTATGTTGTTATGAAACGAACCTCAATTCGAACCGTTCTCTACGTGATTGCCTCGTTTTTGAACTTTGAACGCTATACTGACATCTAAGGGAGTTTTAATCTATTAGAGTTCGAATATTTTGGCTTGGGAAAATAGTCTTTTTACAAGTGTCAAATCACCACTTTACTTCAAATTTTATCGATGACAAATGCCGGTGTTGCAAATGTGCAACATCGGACACTTTTATTAAAATTACTTCTATTTTTATGACTTTGTTATATGCCTCTTTGTTGATTTATCCAGCATGATGTCTCTCTTCGAAAATGAAAGGAATTTCATGTAGGAATTAGCAGTGCCGCCGACAGAAATGTCAGAGACCTAGACAGAGCAGCCATGGGCCTACTTAAAATTGTAATACTCTAAAACCCGTGCAGGCCCAAAAAAATTGTCGTGCACTTGCCCCCTCTTGGCGGACCTGAGAATTAGCATTAATCCAAAAGAAGAAAGTAAAGTTTATTATTTATAAATGTTGACAGTAAATTAATTAGTCAATGTTCAATAATTATTAAATTACATTTACTAAATAAGCAAAATTGCATTCAATGAAACCTTTCATTTTGGTTGATTTTATTACTTCGTTACGTATTTCATCACAGTTTATGTATGAAGTTTATGTATGTATCACAGTGTCTAGTTTGAATAAGTTATAATAATTGGAATGGTTCAACAATTCACATTTTTATCGTGAAATGCAGCATATTATGTCGAAAACTAACGTATTTTCTCAACAAATTTTGAAACTTCGGTTAAGTTATCGATGACTTGGGGATAGCTTTGTTAGCAAAGCAGAAAATTCCGATTGAGAATGAATATAATGTATTTTCATTTTTTTATTGAACCGCTTATATTCTCAGGAGATTTTTTTTCAGATCAACCGACTATGATGAAGAAAGAGTTTTCGTGGAGACATTGAATCGATATTCCTCTGCTGATTAATCATTTTCTAATAACTGAATATTAATTAAAAGTGTAATAAGATACTTATTGGTCACTTTGATTTCTGTTATAATTGTCTGATTTAAGCCATAATTAATTTTCATCAACTAGCATTTTAAACACTTGCTATTGATTGCTTTATAACTAGTAATTGACTTGTTTTTGTTTTTCTTCTGATTCACTTTGGTTTCCTCTAAAGTATTTATTTTGTAATTATTAACGTAATAAAACATCCTAAAATTCTACTTAAACAAAGTCCATCCTTGGCAGACCACTTCAAAGAAACTCCAAAGCAGAGGAAAATATGAAGAACACGATGCCTGAATTGATTTGCAGCTGCAAATGCATGGCTTCAATTTTACAATTGTTAACAAAGAAAAAAATTGACGTTCGTAATTTGTTGTGTAAATGATTTGGAGAGTACACATTGTGAACGTGATTGTAACATACATTGTAAACATGATCGTAACCAACACCAGCCATGATCGTTATCAACATCAACAGCGAGCAATCCCTCTCCTCCACAATTACCTTTTAACCATGAATAACCATGTTCATAGTCATGTTTTAGTTATCATCTATAGCAAAGATGATCTTATGATCACTTTCTCGGTTAACTAGTAATTCTGCTGTCGCTGATCTGAGAGATCTATGCAGTTACTCGCGTTACGTGTGTGTTACTGGTGACGTTTTCACGTCATAATATAATCTCAGGTATAAATAGTTTTTTAAATTTTTAAAATGTAAAAATTATATATTATAATGATAGAATAAGCATATTATTTATTATAACTCCTCCCATAAAGAGTGGTGAAAGTTCGAAAATACTTCTAACATTAAATTGCTTGTTGTTGATTTTTATGGAGCAAAGTTTACGACATTTGTATTAGCAGATAAGTTGTGTTTTGAGTTTTGTTGCCTTTTCTTTTTGTTTTGTGCATTTGTGTGATCTGACGAGGATTCTTGTAACTCTGTAGTTGCAATTGCAATAAATGAATTATTATTAGTTATTGCCATGCTCGTAAATATCGTAATTAAATTATTGTGACTACTTTACCAATGTCGGTGTTACTATTGAAATCTTTATTTTTCTTAAACTACAGAATGAATATTTGAATTAATTAGTTGAATTAGTCTACCAACCAAACATGTTTCAAATATCTTTCTATGTACAAATTTTCGCTTCCTTTAGTAAATGTCATGACCTACAAGCATATTTGGCAATGGCCCTTGATGTTGCAAATTATCCCTCACGCTATCCTTCAAGTCATCGTACAAATCCTCACTCGTTTATGTCACAGCATTAACAGTCTTATTATTTTGTGTCCCCATTTATTTCACAAGCTTTATTTTATTTTGTTGAATAACCGGCCCTTCAAGCGGGATGAGAATCCTTTTTGTCTTCCCTGGTTGTGTCTGCCGCCGACTGAAATTTCCAGTCCCTATGCTATGTCAATTTGGTAATGGAAAAGCCAAAAATAAAAAAAAAACATCATTGCAAAATTTTATTATTTTAAAACTCTGACGGGCCCCAAAAAATTGCCGGGTCCCTTGGCACATGAACCCCTGGGTGGCTCTGACTGCCGTCTAGGGACAGTTATTGGTTGCGCGGATGTGCACAAAAATTTGCAAATACGTGCTGTGTTTTTTTAAAAATAATTTTACTTTGTGACGACTCAAACCAGCGAATCAACATCTTTGAACATGACATCTTAAAGTTCTCAAAGGCAAAGTACCATTACTAAGCATGACTATCCAAAACCTAGTTTCTGCATAATTTCACTTATTCAGAAATAAATAAAAATTACATATGCAACCATTGTTGCGGAGTTTCAACTTTATTCCGGTTTGTTAAAATGTGTTTCATTCACCTCCATATATAATGTGCACTTCATGGTTCGTGGATGCATGTTTTACTTGTACCATCCACCTGCATTGAATTGCAATATAGAATATAGATTAATCAATAAATATAGAATATAGATTAATCAATAAATATAGAATATAGATTAATCAATAAATATAGAATATAGATTAATCAATAAATATAGAATATAGATTAATCAATAA
>MPNW01000137.1:0-17756 GCA_011800805.1 Hirudo medicinalis | reverse complement strand
ATTAATCAATAAATATAGAATATAGATTAATCAATAAATATAGAATATAGATTAATCAATAAATATAGAATATAGATTAATCAATAAATATAGAATATAGATTAATCAATAAATATAGATTAATCAATAAATTATGTTCAAATATCGCATACTATAATTCAATCAATAGTCTCAATTAACCTGTGATCTCAATAGAGGTTCCAGTTATGTAGGTGCTTTTGTCAGACAGAAGAAAAGCACAGAGATCAGCCACCTCTATAAGTGATTATTGTAACAATTAGTGTACATACTAATGACTCATGCTTAAAGTATCTTTTCCAACCCTCTGGTTTTCCAAATCTTCCAAGTGGAATATCATTCATAATACTCTCCTTTCGTTCATCAGAAATAATGTCTGACATTGGGGTTATGATAATACCGGGTAAGACAGCATTACATCTGATATTATAATGACTTAATTCCTGTGCAACAGTTTTAGTCAAGCCTATTACTCCAGCTTTAGAAGCCGAATAGTTAGCATGGTTAATGGCTCCAGATTTACCAATAATACTAGACATGTTCACAATGGACCCTCCAGTAGTAGAAAGATTTCTTTTTTGATTCTCTACCAATGCTTTTGCCATAGCTTGACATACAAGATATGTACCCTAAAATAGATATTTGGTTGTCAATTTAATATTCGAAATTGAATTGAATAATAAATATTCAAAAGAATCTCAAACAAAAATGATTTTCAAATTACCTTAAGATTGACTCGAATAACATCATCGAATTGTTTTTCAGTCATTTGAAACAAAGCACAACCATTAACAATTCCAGCACAATTAACGATGCTGTCTGGCACGGAACCAAAGTGAGTTTGGACATTTTTCACCAGCTCCTCTACCTCATTTTTGGAGGTTACATCAGCTCTAAATTCTTTAAAGTCTGTTTAATCAAAACACCTTCAATTTCGCTTAACCTATAATTCAAATTTGTTGTTATTTAACTTTTGCCCTAGCGTATTCGTCAGGACTGATTGTATTTATGTCCACTGCAGCAACCTTCGATCCTTCTCGCAGCAAAACGTGACATAAAGCTTCTCCTATTCCACTCCCCGCACCTTTAATATAAATTAAAGTTGATGCAAATACGAAAAGTGTTTTTGTCCTATTCATCACGTTATGCTGAGGACATTAATAAAATACTACTACTACTACCACTACACGAAAAGTGACTAGTTGTAAACGAATTGGATCTGTACCTGTAACAATTGCCAGTTTTCCTCTTAATAATCCAGCCATCCCAAAATTAGCTCAAACGTTACTGCAAGAAGGATTAAATAAAATTCAAGCTAAGCCAGGGGGCATGTGTTACACTCAAATTATGTATTCATTTCAGCAAGCAAAAAAAGCAAGTACACATCTGAGCGGGCGCCCGCGAACAGTCATGATCTTCACGATTAATTGACACGATAGTCTCCCAACCTCAATTGGCTTATCAGTACTCCATAACTTATTCATAAGAATAACGAAATTGATTTACAACACAATAAAAATTTATTGCAGTCCTACAAATTTCCATTTGATACAGTCGTTTTCTTTTTGCTTATCTTGATTACTGCTACTGAGTTCTTGACAGTCTTTATTGGTTCAAACCATCTGCCCAGACGATGTTCTTTTCCAACTCCGGCCACGATGTACTGCCCATCGTCGGAAAATTGGAGACTATTTATGTAACCATCCTGAAAACCAATTGATGCCCATCAAAATTACATTCACTAATGTGTTTTAGATAAATAATATCTTTAAATGAAAGGTATTTAACTACAGAAAAGGGAGTAAGGAACAATTTAACAAATTTAAAAAAAACACCAGACCAAAATGAATGAAGTATTAAATCAAGAGAAAAGTCATAACTCACAAGCTGAATGTCAAACAATGCATCTAAGCTTTTGAATTCTGATCCAATTTTCCAAAATCTTAGATGTCCATCATAGCAACCTTGAAATAAAGACTACAATTAACATATAAATTACAATTGATATAATTCAAGACTGAAGTTACCAGAAGCAACAATGTCATGTTGTTTTAAGGTTGCAATTGATGAGATCCAGTGCTGTGAAGCCCCATGAGCATCATTGACTATAGCTTTGTATTTCTTACTGTCTGTCGACCAAATTGCTAATTTGCTGCAATGTCAATTAAAATATATTAAACATAAATTTATGGGATATGTCAAGGAAGTCCAGCATAAATCATTAAGTCATTATTGTTACAAAAATATATCTCTATCAAAACCCACTTATCACAGGATGCAGATAGGAAATGCCTGTTATCTATGAACTTCACACAATCAATATTGTTCCTGCAATAATAGACCATTTCTAATGACATAATTGTCCAGTATAAAGTAATAATTGATCATAATATCAAATATCCTACAATTTTCCACCAAAGAGGAGATGAGATTCCTCAGGGATTTTCCAAAACCTGACAGAATTATCTCTGCCTCCGCATGATACAGCACGTTCGGTAGCGAGACAATCAAGTGACATCACTGCATCTTCGTGCCCAAATCTAAAGGATTGAACAAATGAATTGTGAAATTGTCAAGACGTCATATTTATCAAGTAAATTCTGCTATTTTAAATTAATATCTCCACAATTTCAATGCACTTACAGAGTTTCTGCATAAGCCATTTCATCCAAGTTCCACCTCTTTATGCTTTTATCTTGTGAACCACTATACAGCATGTGGGTGCCAATTTGAAAGGACAGACTCTAAACAAATGATAATGATGCCAATGTCTCGGATTTAAATGAAACTTTTACTTAGTAAATAAGTCATTTCGAGCCATCCACTAATAAAATTAATAAAAACATAATTTTGGCTTGTGCAGAGATTAATAATAGTAATGTCAACTGCAAAATGTCACAACATACAAAATAGAGATTTTATGCTGACCATTATTGATGATCTGTGTCCTTTAAAGGTATAGATGTGTTTCATTGTTGTTGGATCCCAGATGTACACAAATTCTTCGTTACCACCAGAAGCCTGGACATTAAAATTTCAAAAGTGAATAAAATAAAATCCTTGGAAATATTAAAAACTGATTTCTAGATAAAAAATAATTGTGATGTTGGCTCACAAGGAACTTGGTGTCCTTGGAAAGAGCAAGACATTTGACTTCATTTGAATGACCAACTGCTCCCTCATCATTCTTTTTGACTCGTTTTATGATTGAAAGTTTTGTGCACTCAGGCAGGGACCCTGTTCGTTATGAAACAGAAAATTAGGCTTTTTTATACAAAATATCGTTGCTTCTTACATTTTACAATATGTCCGCTCTTGCAGCCGGAGAAGATGAATTTATTGTCTGAAGACAACACAACACATGTTACGATCCCCAATCCACTCCAAGTGCAGAACTTTGTGTCCTCTTTGTTTGGGCAATTGTACTGTTATACAAACAAAAAATTTTTCAAATATATTTAGAAAATTCATATGAATTATCAAGGTAAAGACACGAACCTCGTCGGCAACATTATGGAAGAGCCTACCACAACTTTCGAGCTGCAATTTTAACAGGTGATTGCTTCATTCAATCTTTCAATCTTTTAATATTTTTAATCGAAACTTACAACTTGACTTTTCAGGTATGTGTTCACTTCATCATCTTCATGAGAAACTGAAAGTTTGTTGTGAGTAATTAATAAACTCATGGCCACAACAATAGCATTATCTAATAACATTTAAGAATTAATAATATTTATTTACATTTTTCATATTTGTACCTTTTTCTTTGATTTCATCAAGCATTTGCTTTGCAAGACGATTTCTTTTCTCGTGTGCAGTTTCATGGTCAGATTCCTCAGATTCAACTTCGTTAACTACTCTATAATTAAAAACCACCAATAAATAATTGAAATCTCAGTTATTTAAATAAATATTGGCTGTCAATTACTATCGCAACATTTAATAGAAATTTTACTGATTATAAATTAATTCCAATCCATTTACAACCATTCACAAGTCTCTTAAGATACAATAGACAATGGAATGTTAATATGAAATACTTTTTGATATTTGACTCAGCAACATCTCAAAAGCAATAGGTTTTGTTTATAAAATGTTTATATGTTCATTATTTGAAATCCATAAGAACTCCTTCCTTTTCAACATTTAAAGGTTTTCAATAAGTATGCATTCGTAAATTTAGCCTTAATTACCTTCACAGAAGAGATTTAATACAATCATAATTTTATGGCAAATATGTTCCATAACTTACTCTTCATTTTCTGATTCACTTGTGATCTCCTCATTTTCGAATTTGCTTCTTTTCACTTTGGCATCATTTGTGGAGGACTTATCTGACTAGAAAGTAGACAAATATAAATGTTTTTTCATTTGTCTTAAATAATTCAAAGATACGCACATTAGCAAAAAAAAACAATTTCTAGGTGTTTGTTTATAAATACATTGTCTCGTCATCCAATTATATTAATCACATAAAATCATACAGCATATCACATGTAGAATAAATCAATTATCCACGTGCTTGTAAAAGCTAGATTATCAAACACCAACTCTTTTGCGCTTCTGAGACCCTTTCCCTTTAAGATCGGTCTTTTCTTTTTTGGCAAAAAAAGCCTTTTTGGACGGCATTGATTTTCAAATTTGTTATCCTCAAAAAGCAACAACGATCACAAACTCTAATATCGCCAACTTTGTCTTATTTACAACAACATCAGTATTGACAACGTTTTAGTAATGCGAGTAACTTATTAATAAATAATTTAAAATTTAAAAAGGCTTAACATAATTTTTAATGTTTTATTAATAAATAATTGTCTACAATTTGGATATTTTGCAATAATGTCCGATCGTTTATTAATTAGCTAATTTATTTCGTTACGTTGGCTGAGGAATTAATATTGAAATGTTTAAAATCTTAAAACCAAAACGAGTTTAATAAAATGATAGTAAGTGTTCGAAATGTGGAGTTCTACATTGTAAAGGCGTACTGCTTTTGTAAACGGAGAAGATTCCTCAAATAGCAGGTTCCCAATGAATTGCATACTTGGAGGTCGTTGTTAGGCAGGCATGCGAACAATCTGCTTGCACCTAGCTCATTTTAAGCTTATATTATCGTGTGCCGTTTCGGAATACCACTACCAAATTTTTCAGTTATACGTTTTTGCAAAAAAGTGCTGCTATTGTTTCGAGAAAGTTATGTTCACAACAAACAATTCGTATAAACAAGAAGCACGCTATTTTTTGCAAATGACAGCTTCTGTATAAATGCGTTCAAGAAAACGTTGGATATAGTAAAGCATTGCATTGGTGAGAAATCAATTCTCAATGGCTATGGATATATCCAAAGAAAATCACAAAAATGTCTGCTAGATTAAACAACGCTTATGATGTTTGGTAATAATAATAATATTATATAATAATATATAAACATAATATAATAATATTATTATTATTGATTGTTGTCACAATCAAATAAATCCATGTAAGGAAAATGGTCTTGTGGACCAGATTTGAGAAGGCACATATTCCCAAGAAAAAAGAATATAAAAAAAACTCTCTTTAGGTTAAAAACAAATTATATGAAGAGCAGACCATTTCATGCCTAGAAAGTAAAATGTAAATAACATGCTAGAAAAAAACCATTGAGCCTAAGCAGAAATACTCCTGAAACTAAACATTGCCACTTAGAACAACATCTCAGACTTTAGATTCAAAATTATTTTGGCAGAAATATAACAACATCTTCACTTTCTCTTTGAAGCTTCAAATCTTGTCCTCAAAGTTCCATGGTATGCACATTTCTCCTTCCAGAGTCACAGTGTAAAATTGTCCAACTCGAACCCAAGCTGACGAAATATCTGTATTCAGGCAGCCTGCTTCTTTAAGTTTCAACAATCTCTTGCAACAGGAAACCATCTTTTGACGTGTGATGCTGGAATCCTGTGTCAATGTTCTCAACTTCAATGCAGATTGACACAAACTTATAATTGATTCATCTGATACTTGGCTTCTGAAATTAAATGATTCCATTTAGGCTAATTTTATTTTTGCATCAAAATTGTTAAAAACAACTTTTTTAATTTATTGCCATTTTAAAGTCAGTGGCAACTCTGCTAATTATCGATAGCTTTACTGACTTGATAAAGTTGCTGTGAAGTTTAATAGCCTCATCAGCATTCCTATTGATGTAATCGAATATTAGGAATGCAGGGCATGAAGTTGGCACCATTATTTGACCTGATTCTGTCATCATCAATGGACCTGTGGTGCTGAGTAATGTCAAATATCAATAAAAATAAAACTTGATTTTATTAAATTTTATTTCAGCAATATTCAAATAATTCTTTATTTGAAACAATTAAGTGGGATAGCACAACTTCCATTGAATCTCATCATTTACACCTTGCATTAATGAGCAAATATTCTTTAAATTAGCCAAATGAATATGCTAAAAATTGATTAGAGCAAACCAACAAAAATATTCATTACCAACCATTCAACAGTAACTTCGAGCTTGCTAACATCATGTATTATTCTTCCACCTGTCTCCACTTTGTACTCCTTGATGGAGTCCACTAACCACTTCAGCTGATCAAGATAATTCACAGCAAGCACCAACGACTGCTGGGGTGGAAGAATTCTTGCCCCGCGCAGGAGTTCCCGAAGCTCCCATTCATAACGAGGAATGGCACTAAGAATTTTGTCATACTTGGCCAAAGATTTCAAGATCTGAATTCAATTTGTACGTACGCATCAATATTCCAGACCTGCGACGTTTGGCTGTTAATACCATATTATTAATTGGCAAAAAATACATTCTTGGAGCATACATAAATCCATGAATCAGAAACTGTGTCCTGAGGTAGAACAATATCTCCATTGACAGACAAGCCCAACTCATTGCTGAATATCAATGTTCTACCTATTGGTGGTTTAAGCAAGCAAAATTAACTACACTTAAGCACCAATATGGATCATACTAATTATAAGACAGGATAAACAATGGCTTCAAAGATCCACAATGTTCAACCTTTAAGATCAAAATCTTCCTTGTTTTTAGCAGCAACCTTTTCTAAGCCTTTCAATGCTGTGTTAAAAGCTGAAAGAGTCCAGCCACTGTGCCATTCTATGTCGACCAATCCAAGCTCTTCCATCAAAAAAGCCTTCAGTCTGGCAATCTCATCTCTGAGAGGCTGAACTTTCTTTGAATTGTCCCTGGCCTTTCTCAGGTTCTGCTTGAACCATTTGCTGAAATGTTAAAACATTAAACTAACTCTCTTTAGATTTAAACATTAGAACTAACTTTATGGAGGTTTCAGCATGATGTCTTGTGTGTACTTCTTTGTAGATTTGATCATCAGCCTTTGAATAATACATACCTGATTCATATCTCTGCAGAAGTTTCCACAAATCATGATCGGATTGTGTCGATGTCCTAAGTAAAAATAACCTAAAAATAAAGCATTTTCCACAGCCATGCAATGCACATTCATACCACTCGAAAGTCACTTTCTGCCTTCCATTATTAACCACTGCATGCTTGTTGATTCCAATTCTTTCCAAATAGTCAAGAGGTAGTCTGCAGGCCTTAAGAATGGAGCTTATTGTATCAACGATACTTGTCGATTGCAAGTGAATGTGCACAGTCCTCATCTCTGGACCTAAAGAACAAGTAAACTCAAACTTCCATTAACAACTGGTTATTTACTCAACTCAACCATTTGTCTCTAAACTGGAAGGCAATCTTCGAAGATGAAACACAAGCTTCAAAGGCTTTACTGCTTCTTTATTGTGAAGTTTGTGAATATAATCATTGAGCTGTTTCAGAGATTCTTCATTAATTTTTGCCTGAAATAGATATATTCTCCTTAATTAAGAATTACTATTTCACATTAGAACACTTTAATGTCTTAATAAAATTAGTTACCTTTTCTACTGCATACTTGGAGCAAAGATCTGGATGAACCCGAAAAATGAATGGTCTCAAAGCTATTGAAGTTTCGCTTATAGACATAGACCTTTTTCTTGTAAAAATGGTGTTAAAGTAATGAGAATTTTTCTCAATAAACCTGCAAAATAAGTAATTGTTCAACCGCGCACTCAAGAAGTGGTGAATTAGCAATGTTCACGATAAATTAGTTTTAACAAGAACAATTTAAAAACACTGACAACAACTTTTGAAAGCTTCGAAACATTTTATTTGATGAAGATATTTATCTAGATCCCGACTAGAGTCAGGTACCAAGCTAACTTGGTTTTAGACTTTGAAATTCCTTATGACTAAAAATGTGGTCAAAATAATAAAAACTCGTAATTATTTAACATTATTTGTTAATGGGACGAGCTATTTAGTCGTCGTCCTAGTTTACCAAGTATTTCACATTCCTTGTTTATGTACAATCTAAAAGTAAATATGAAATTGTGCTGAAAAATTGTGTGATTCAATAGCTAGCACAATTAGTTTATAATGTTATAGACTTTATTCAATATTTACATTTAATTCAATTGTTTATCTAATATATATTGGAATCATAACAATAATTTAAAATTTCAGTTATTTTTAAATGTTTTCCAATGCTAGTTCAAATAAAAATTATTGTAATTGTCTTTTATAACCTTTGGTCTTAAGCAATGTGATCTTTAACAAGTCAAACCTGCTGTGTCTTGTTGGGTGCTGGGAGTTTTGTTTTTAAATCACTCGGACTTTGTCAGTAATTTAAGTAGATTTTATATGAGCTAGGGTTTAGAATTTGTTATTTTGGTGCGAAAATTATGAAGCATTTACAGACGAAATCTGACTTAATGTGCGATTTGGAGCATGCCATCGGAACAAAGGATGCTTTTATGGAATCATTGGGCAAGCAATCTCGTAGGGTTAGTTCCATTTTCATGGTATTGTTAATTGTTGAGTACTTAACCTAGTCGCATTTGGTTTCGCAGGTGAAGTTGGAGATTCAAAGTGCTATGAGTGCATTGTATTCAGCACTTAGAGCGAGAGAAATGTGGTTGTTGAATCAAGTTGATGTGATTGCCAGCTCGCAAGAATCACTGTTAAGGAAACAACAAAGTATTTTATATGAACTTGTGTGGCTTCTGAGCCACACAAATACAGATTATATTGACATAAGCACAGCCATCAGCAAGCTTGAAGAATATCATCATTGCCCCAGGTTTTTATTATTTTAATAATTTCTTACCATTACTATTGAAGTCTAACCTTAGCTATTGTTTTCAGTGTTGATCTATCATTTTTGAGTAATGCCAGAGAAATTAAGCAGCAGCTGCTTAACTTTGGGACTGTTAAAGGTGGCAACACTCTTCAGGAAATTGGTATACATTTTATAAAGTTTCACTATTAATGTGTGACTTTGTCCATCACTTATGCAAATCAATTAACATTTTGAAGGACAAGAACAAGCGCAATTTGAGAATACGAGGCAACAAGATAAACAAGACATCTCGGCAAGGCCATTCCAGTTTGATTTCTTTCAAAACAAACCTTTCAGAGTGGTTACTGAGGAATCAAGTCAAACTCATGAAAGTGTGAAATGCAATTCTCCTAGTTCATTCAGATTTGATTTTACTGCTAACAAGTTCATTCAAACTTCTGCTGGAGGTGGACTTAAAGATAATGAATGCTTCTCTTTGTCTGAGTCATCTTCAGATCACAAAGTCGTCAATTCTTCTGGTTCCTTCTACTTTGATTTCAGTGCCAACAAATTTATTCAGACTACTGCCAATGGACAAAAAGATACTGAATGCATTTCTTCGTCTGAAACTGAGCAGCAGTCAAGTTTTGCTAATGTGAAGTCCCCTGGCTCTTTCCGCTTTGATTTTAATACCAACAGATTCATTAAGGCTGATGAAGATGATACTAAATGCGAGCAAACCTCTTCAACTGAATCAAAGTTAAGCTCAATGTGTGCAACAAATGTGTCACCACATTCTTTCAGGTTTGATTTCACTGCCAAAAAGTTTATTCAGACCTGTGATGAACACGGGAGTAAAGATGTCGCATTCTGTGACACCACGTCGACTACTCCAATATCGTCATCTGGAGAAGAAACTGCAAATGTAGAACATCAATCGACTTCTGAAGTGCCTTCCTTCCGCTTTTGTTTCAATGAAAACAAATCAGTTTTGGAGTTTCCTGAAAAGGTGGATGATGAAGCTTATGAGTCAAACGATTTGATCGACCAGTCCGACTTGTTCAGCAGGAGTGATTCACATTTAGTAGCAAAGGGAGACATGAAAGAAACATCTAAGTTGAATGCCATGCATGATGAGGACCCATTGTCAACAAGTCAAGAAAACAAGTCAATTTGTTCTTTCTATTTTGATTTTACAGCAAATAAGTTTGTTCCGGTGCTCAACTAACTTGCTAAGCCAGGATTCCTGACGCTTAAAGTGGTGATATATGATCGTAAAATAAACAAAATTTATTACAATTTTTGGTGCAGTTCCTTAAAATACATACATTCACATTTTCTTGATTTGTTGGATAAATTTACTTTATTTTATGAGGGGTTTTTGTCCCTTGTCTATTGGATTTCTTGAATTGTTTCTGATGCTTGACTTGTTTGCATTAGTAATTGTTTTGCTATTTGTTCTTGTTTAAGTCAGCAAGAAATTGTTGAATTACAAATTCATTCATTGAATTAGTCTCAGCTGCTCTTTACGTTTATGTTTTAGATATTGAATGTAATGATAATTAAATCACCATTAAAAACGTTTTATAAAGATTCACATAAATTTTTTTGAAATAAAAGTTTACATTGAACTGAACTAAATAATGGTTTATTGAAGGGCGTTGGGAGCAGGGAATTATTTAGTAGGGATAGTGTTCACCCCCAAAATCTTGAGTACACTCCTCAGCAGCTGCACCCCAATTAGGGGGGGTCACATCCCAACCAACCAGGAAAGTGACTTGGCATCAGAGCGTTGATTGGTAGGCTTGCTTATGATATTGGTGTCGAATGTCAGGCTCATCGAGTTTCAAAAGGAACAAACGGAATCCAAGGTATGTTAAGTATCAACATTCAACAAAAGACCGGACTTCTGCAGGACATTGACCATTAGAGTATAAATGCCCTTGTTGCATGAATTCTTCCTTGTTTCATTGTCTAAGTTAGTTACTCTTACTCTCCAGCTGGATATTGTATGTTGTAGTGTTATCATTTTTATAAATAAAGTGTGGATAATCATCTTGCCTTTCGTTATAATACTGGGTTAGTTATTATATATCAGATTATGCATCATAAATGATACATTACTATATATCAATTTTATTCATAAATTGTTGGCGTGCAGAAATATCAAAACCTAAAGAAGCGAATGAAAGAAATTTCATGATGAGGTGGTTGAGCAAGAAAGCCCGAACGGATTCTGCAAGCTCTTTAGTTTTGACTCAGCCTGTAGATGGTAAAGATGTCTCCGAGAGTGCACTTAAAATGAAAAATGACAAATGTGGCGGCGCTGTTGCTGATGGTGCTGATCTGGAATCAGGCAGTGACTGTGGTGACGGATCAGCTTTCCGACTGGTGTCATCCTCATCCTGCGATAACTATTCGTGGATCGACAAGGCATACGAGACGTGGTTGAAACAGCCAAGGCGTGGCACAACCTACATGGCGATCACTACAACCAGACAATTGCATGTGCTAACACATAGGTGCCACTAGGTCAATGGCCAGTGAAGTCTGAATCAATGGGAGAGGAGCACCCCGGCTCTTGGTTAAGCACCCCGATTACAAAATCCTGTATAACTCCCTGATCTGGAGTGGATGATCAACTTGTGAAATAGGAAGGGGTTCTGATAGCGATTTGCCTGATTGGTTGCAAAGATGCTCCATCACATTCGATTTCGAACGCCCTGAGTCTGAAGAATTTTATTTGCCCGAAGATGTTTGCCTTCAATGATATGTTAAAACATAGACATTCGGAATTATTTAACTTCTTGGACATTTTCTAATTTTTAAATAAGTTTTTTGACTGCTCGGAGTTAAATTATTAAGTTCATTAAGTTAGCGATATTAGGGTGATGGGATCGAACACCAGAATAAAAATTGTAGAACATTGTCTAATTGTGTAATGACGCTGCTGAGTGCGTTTGCGACAAATAGCTTTCTCTAAAAACAGAGCCGATGGCACCCGAGGATGTGTGCCCACGGATATGCATCGCACCGGGAAAGACTTGTCTCAGTGGTTCTCACGGTGTTCTGTTGCAGGAAATGAAGCCATCACCCACTCACTCTCAAGCACTTTCTTCCTATAAAAAAAGTGAATTCAGGAAAACTCTTAGCGTTCCATTGTTTGTTCATGTTTG
Source organism: Hirudo medicinalis (assembly GCA_011800805.1). NCBI lineage: Eukaryota > Metazoa > Annelida > Clitellata > Hirudinida > Hirudinidae > Hirudo > Hirudo medicinalis. Next base: position 5,410 of record MPNW01000137.1, on the reverse strand, counting down.
CTTGCAAGATCTTTTAAAAGACACTTTGATCACCGAGGTACATGGACACAAGTCATTTTCTAGATTTTCTTGAGGTTTCCTTGACCTTGGCGTTGATGACTTCATAGTTAATTGACTGGTAACTAATTAAAGTAACTAATTAATTGGTAATTGATGCGATGCCTTCCAAAAGACTGTTGAACTCGGCTGTTGATCAACAAATGTTGAAACGCCTGATTCGCAGTTCTTAAACGGCGAAAAACATAAATTGACAAAACTGAAACTTCTCATAGATTGCTAGATTGCATTTGAGAAGGGGTTTTAGTTGAAGTTTGGTTTTACATTTTAGAAACCTCGAATGGTCAGATAGCATCGACGTGCATTTAAATTGTCGAGAAAAGTTCACACGAAAGATCACCTGTTCTATTTACTCGTCTGGACTCGCTCGAATGATATGCTTCCCATTCAAAGTCCTTGCGTGCTCTGAATGGAGCCAGACAGCTGTAAACTCTTATTGATGCTGACTCCCAGAGACATGCTCCTCCAGGAAAATTGCCACCATCCCGCCGATCCGTTCTTTTTTGTCAACGTCTCTAAAATATTCGTCACTGGTCTTACCATTAATTATTTACTTATGATATTTTTAACATTTTGATATTGTAGGAAGGAAGTTTCTGAGAACAAGGCACAAAGCAAAATAAGATTCAATATTTTGGGATCGTGAGTTAGAAAGTTAAATTCATTAGCTTGAAATCTTTTTTAATAAACAACGAAAATTGGAATTGGTCTAAAATTTGAAATATTTCAATATTAGAACGTAAGTGCATGTAATACATGGTTTAGGGAGATTGTGGAACTAGCTAATAATATGTTTGGTGTCGACTGGGTTGCGTTCCTGCATGCGGCGATAATGGTAACGGTCGTAATGTGTCGTGTTCGCATCCCAGCCTGCACCACCAGGGAGCTCTCGGGTAGGGGCGCTATATAAATGGTAGATCGATTAAAAAAGTGCCTTCACATCCTACCCGAATACATAAGGCATTCAAAAGATTGGATAAATACAAATACAATATGTGATTAATGTGTTTTGTGTTGATAAAAATTAAAAATTTCATAGGATTGCTAGTGGAAGGATGCTGAGAATAATTCGCTAATAATGGATAATAATATAATTTATGTCAATTAAAATGCGCATCACACGTTGCTCTAATCAAGGAAATCAGCGACAGTCATCAATTGTCGTCATCTCAGGTTGTCTGTGTTCAGAGGCGATGGTACCGAAGGAAATAAATATCTAAAGAAAGGGTAGATTAAACAAATATGTTGATCATTTTTTTCATTTTTGAAAGTTTGAATTGAATGATTAGCTTGTTGCGTTCGAAAAAGTTGTTGTCATAAATGTTCTTGTTCAAATGATTGAGTTAAACTGTTTGAGGTTGTTTCATGTGAGTGACCGAATTATTGGAGTTGTTAATTAAAAAATAAAAATGATTTTAAAAGTGGAATAATCATTTATCACAAGATGAAAATGTCAAATAGAGATCAAATCCATCCGCCACCACCACCACCACCACCACCACCATCATCATCATCATCATCATCATCATCATCATCATCATCATCATCATCATCCATCGTCTGGATGATTCTGTACAAGCATTCAAGTACAAAGAAAAATTATGAAAGGCGGAGTCTCGCCTCTCATTGGTCGATTCTGCGCTCGATTGACAGCCGGAAAATTTATCCAGGTGATAAATTGTCTCCATGTCACCTGGAATATCTTCGTTACCGCACTTGAACTAAGTGACTTTTATGATTTTCATTGCGACAATTCCTGTTGAGGAAAAATAGTTGAAAATTCTGCCGGGAGTTATTTCTGATGACTAACGTAATTCTCAATATTTGTTTATTGATGATCCTTACTTCATCGGGTAGTTAGTATACTTTCAAACATTGACAAATAAAATTAATTGTTAATTATTAAAAGTTATTTTTCTGAACATTTCCCTCCAGATTCTACGAAGTTCGATGGACCGATTTTCACTTCCGAATTCCCGCGAGAGATCATCCAGGTGGAAAAAGAGCGCGTAAATGTTTCCTGTTCTGCACTAGGAGACCCTCCAGCCACCATCACCTGGATGAATTCGGACACAAACCAGGTCCTGGATAACCTTCCAGGATCAGTGGAGTTGAAGGACTCCACTGTGATTTACCTGCCTTTCCAGGAGCACAAGCTGACTGCACACGACGTCACGAGGAGGATCAGATGCCTCGCTTCCAATGTGCACGGCTCCATTCTCAGCCCGGAAATCTACGTAAGACCAAGTAAGGCAATCCAAACATACAAATTGATTTCTTTTTTGCGCACCTTGTTAAATGATTTTGGTTTATAAAAAAAAAGCAGAAAAAATTGGGAAGTTTGTAGATAACCTCATGATGATTATTTTTTCGCAAATTAATAAAACTAATCATTTTAAAATATTTAATTGCAGTCATTCTGAAACACCACGCAAACTTTCAAGCAGAAATTTCTCAGTCCGATTCTTGTATGGAAGGAACTGCTGTTTTGAGTTGTTCAGTCCTTCCTGACCATGCCAGAGAATTCACCAATGTACTTCGCTGGACTAGAAACGATGTGCCTCTTATACAAGGTATTTGAAAAATAGCAAAGCAACATTAGTGATTAATTATTACGAATTATTGGTGTATATTATTATAATACGATATTTAAAAAAATTATTTAAAAAATATGATTAAACTAATAACACATTTCTATTTATAAGTTGTAAAGTAGCAAGGATCTATTTATTAATAATTACCTGCATTTAATTTACTTCATTTGATTTTTAATTAAACAAAAAGTGACCTAAGAAACTTATTTTGATGTTTAAAACATTAAACTCTGAACATTTTGGCTCGTATAACGAACAATTTCAATCCAAACACAGACGAGAAACACAGGATGGTTGGAAAATCACTTCACATCTTCAACGTTACAACGGAGGACACCGGTAATACCTTCAGGTGTGTCGTGAGGCACACGTTGTTTGGAACTACCAGGTTGAGTCCACCTGTCAAACTCGTGCTGAACGGTCAGCAAGACGTCTTTTTTGGCGTATTTTGCTGTTTTATCTATATTTGTATAATTGATTTCCAAATTCATTTGGTCTGTTATTCGGATGATATATCTAAATTTAAGAGCTTAATTTCATGCACTTATCGAGAATAATTGTTTAATTATTATTAGCAAATAATTCACCACTTTTTAAAGGACCGATAAATTCAGCTCCAATCATGGTTTCCTTTGCAAACGTGGTAAAAACGAAAGTGGGCGACAATATAGAACTTCCGTGCTCTGCAAACGGTGCTTCTCCAATGAAATACACCTGGAAAAGAATGGCTCATATTTCCACCTGGGGTGTAATGTCTTCTCTAGAAGAGTCTATAAACAGCTCGAATGGCAGGATGTCTATGATTGGTCAGAACCTCGTGATCTTGTCGGTCAAGAGGCAAGATGTTGGTCCATACGTTTGCAGGGCTGAAAACCACCTTGGAAGAATGGAACGTGTTGTTCAACTCGTCCTCGCAAGTGGTTTGTATGACAGTGTTTTTGGTTTGTATTTGTATCATGTAACTTTTGTCTCTTCGTGCTAAAAGGGGTTTCCTTGGTTTCCATTTTAGTTTAATTCTTGAGTTTTTTTGTGTTATTTACAAAAATCGCCATGGTCCAAATCAATCTAATTGCAATCAAAAGTGATTAACTAATTAACTAATTAACACTTCGTCTAACTAAAGTTGCACAACAATATCTGCATTGAAAAGAATACTTTCTGCTTACAATTGTTGTACTTCACCTCCACAGCATCACTTATTGCCTTCCTCGAGCCTCAATTCCAGCAGTTCAACCTCAGCCAATCAGTGACCTTGAAATGTCAAGTCTTGACCTCTGATTCTGTTGACCTCATCACGTGGTTCCACAATGGAAAACCGCTCGACAAGACTTCTGCTAATTCGGAGGGCAAATATCACTTCTTAGAGAAGAGTTCAACGTTGATGATAACAAACACGGATTTGAACGATGCAGGGATGTACCAGTGCTTTGTTGGCAGAGGTGGAGAGGTTGTGCAGGCTGTTGCCCAAGTTAAGCTTGGAGGTCAGTTTCAACAACATCACCAATAATAATGACAACAACCCCACTAATAATGACAACAATCCCATTAATAATGACAACAATCCCATTAATAATGACAACAATCCCATTAATAATGACAACAACCCCAATAATAATAACACATTCTCACGTGGTAGCTCTTCCAGCGGAAGTCCTGAGCGGCTTTGCGACTCAATTCACTCAACCAGGATCGAACGTGTCAATGCGATGCTTGGTTCGCGGCAAACCGGAACCGGAAGTAACCTGGATACACGACGGAGTGAGACTCTCGTCTGACCTGGAAAGCTCCAAAAGATCGATCACCAGCTTCCGATTGCACAATGGAAGTTCATCGATTGAGTTGACGTTGACAAGGATCACGATCCATGATGGCGGAACTTATGCGTGCGTTGCTCACAATCGATTTGGTTCGATGTTCCACGAGGCCAGGTTGGAAGTCTACGGTGAGATCTGATGAGATCGTAGTTTTTGTTGTACTTGTAGTGTGTTATTAAGTTGTTACAATCAGACAAGGGGTACTTGGTACTTGTACTTGTACTCGTACTTACACCATGATTAATTGTACTTGTACTCGTACTTGGACCATGATTAATTGTACTTGTACTCGGTCCTACGTCTGGTTATAATGTTATTGCCACCTTTGTCATGGGTTGCGTTCCTGCATGCGCGGTAATGACAACAATCGCAATGTGTCGTGTTCGAAACCCAGCCTGCAATGCCGCAAGCGCCCTTGGGAAGGAGCGCTATACAGTGCTTTGCATAAATTTGGCCCAGGTTCAAGAATCACACAATTTGAACAGTTATCTATTAAATTACTGCTGATTTTTGACCCAAATATCATTTACATCATTCACAAAATCGTATTTAATTAATATACAATAAAATTTAGCAGTAAAATTTGAATATTAGTGGGATTTCATCGATAAATGCCTTTGATGTTGTTTTTCGAGGTTTTCGCCGCTGAGCATGGGTCTCTTCCTGTCCAGGAAATTATTTTTATTACAGGACTCACAAAAGCCGATTATTATAATAAGGCTTTATATAAATGGTTCCATTTCGCAAAGTCACTTACGTAATGTAAGTACTGTTAGTTTACGTTATTATAGATGGGTTCTGGAAAGAGACTTAATGACATCGAAAAAGGACAAATAAAGGCCATTAAAGACATGAATTTGTCAATTTCAGATATTTCTATGAGGGTTAATCGATCTAGAAAGGTTATAAGACGTTATTTGAATGATCCTGAAAGTTATGGAAAAA
>MPNW01000136.1:112122-173570 GCA_011800805.1 Hirudo medicinalis | reverse complement strand
ATTGTTATCAATATTATTATTATTATTATTATTATTATTATTATTATTATTATTATTATTATTATTATTATTATTATTATTATTATTATTATTATTATTATTATTATTGTTATCATTATCATTTTATCACTAATTATTATTTATGTTAAAGCAACGTTCATTATTACTATTATTTACAAGTAATAATACAGTCATAAATTAATATTATTTATTGTTGTAAAAGAAATAATCAAAACAAGCCATATTACGTTCCTTATCACCATAATTCTCGTGTTTTCATCATCATTAGCATCATAACTTTGATTTCATTAATAAAATGAATACATTGATTGATATTATAAGAAATATTTTCTCAAATAATAATAATAATAATAAATGATAATTTTTAAATTATTTGCAATAAATATTTTAATAATTACAAAACATGTGTGAAACAACAATCACAACAACATTATGTAAATGCTGCTGATGATGGATGTATGGCTTCAAATCCTGATCTCGGACAAATTTTTCCCTTCTTTGTTTGACGCTTCCCCTGTTGTTGCTGACGATGTTAAGTTGTTGTTTGCTGTTGTTGCCGATTTATTGGGTTATTGTTGTCGTTGTTGTTGTCGTCGTCGTTGTTGTTGACGACATATTGTTGTTGTTGACGACGTATTGTTGTTGTTGTTGACGACGTGTTGTTGTTGTTGTTGTTGAGTTGGGTTATTTTTTGTTATTGTTGTTGTTATTCTTGCCTATGTGTTTATGTTTATGTTTATGTTCTTGTTGTTCTTGTAATGGAGTATGGCTTGCAATTTTAGAATTTTGGTTGATGTTAAATAATATTAATCAGGAAATATTATACTTGATGATATTTTACTTAAAATAAGCAAATAATTAATTATTTATTTAAAAATGTAATTCCCTCTTTTTAATCTCAAGCTCCCCAAATCATCGTAAATTATTCATTTTCCAAGATTGATTTTTAAATTTGTATTTTTGAAAAAACATTTGCATTCCAAATTTTTGAGAATTTAATAGAAACTAACAAGAAACTGAGACAAAGGAATTTACTCATTTGTTTAATAACAATCAATTTCTTTATTTTTACATTATTTTGAAATTATTTTTAGTAATAAATCAAACATTTATTTTAACATAAAATCGTTAATTGAATTAAAACTTTTTAATTCGAAAAATCCATTAAGTCATCAATTGATCATCCGACAAATGAGTCAATGATGGCATCACATCTCCACCAACATCATCGTCATCATCATCATCACTTTCGTTAACATCGTCATCATCATCATCATCACCTTCGCTAACGTCATTATCGCTAATGTCATTATCATCATCATCATCATCATCATCTTCGTTAACGTCATTAACATCACCAACATCATCATTTTACAATCTGCTCGATTACTGAATGATGCCGCAAATATTTTTTTGTTATTACATTAATGTGATTTTTAAAAATATTACTAATTGACACACCTGTAACACCGGTGTTAAGATTTGTACCTTGCTCCTTTTCATCGTCTTCGACCTGGAACCAGTATCTTTCCACTAAATCAACCTGTATTAAATAATCCAGGTGGGAAAGTAAAGGTGTGAGGTGCAAAAATATTCCATAAAACGAGCTTGTCTTTAATGCTGGTGCAACGTCGGTAAGATCAATTTTTCGTGACACGTGACTTTAACCATCACCACCATCATCATCAAAACACCTTTAATATCACGTCGTCATCGTTGATGATTACAATTATTGTCATAGCAATGCCATTTCAAGAAAACCTAGGGATAACATTATCATTTATTATGACGAGTCGTCATCACCATACGATTAGTGTCGTCATCATCATCATCATCATCATCATCATCATCATCGTCGTCGTCGTCGTCGTCGTCGTCTTCACAACGTTTCCTCTCTAAGTTATTGATTGGAACCTCTGTGCAAAATACATCAAAGAGTCAGCACAATGGATACAGAAGTTGCATCAACCGATGTCATCATCATCATCGTTATCATCTTCTTCATCATCATCATCATCATCATCATCATCATCATCATAACTAAAAGAATCAACATCGTCATCATAGCCGCCAGTTCGTAAGTCTGCCTCCTAGAAAAGAAAGGACAATTACCGTAACTATCGGTATCAATTATAAATTTTGCGCTACATAAACATGACACCTGTCGTGAGGTTGGCGCTAGAGTCATATTCATATTCATTTCATTAATTTCTGGATGAAACAAAGACCACCCTGAAGTTGTCATCTTGTGGCTTCATTCAATTTGCCGCTCCTCCTAAAATTTCTGTAATCGCTCTTGTTTCCATGGAAACCGATTGGACGTGGTAATGGACGGAATGAGAGATTGGTGTGCACCATTGCGTAATCATCGTGTCGCACCTGGATTGGCTGGTTCAACCTGTTCACGCACATTCAATGGAATTAATTAATTAGCGCTGCAGATTAACACGCCACTGCCTCGTTAAATTATTTTCATAATAAATAATAATTATAATAACTCTCACAACCGACCAATAATTCATTATTCAGATGGGAAATGACTCGCAGGCGCTAAATAATGCAAGCACTTGCTACGATGAGCGACGTGCGAATATAAAAGTTAATTTCCCGCCCCTCAGTGCTCGTAAACATTTACAGCCATTTCCATGACGATTGCTTCCCTCCGTTTCCAATTCAGCCTGCATTCCAACATTTCGTCTTCAATCTATCATTCACTCTGCGTTGGTATGCGAATGTACGAATGCATGAATGTGTGAATGCATGGATGAAGGAATGAAGGATCAACAAATGAAGGATGGATATTAAAAGACACGAAGACAGGACCAGCGAATATTTCGTATCTGACATTTTGGCGCCAATTTCACATTAAGCAGAATGATTAATGTGATGCTGTAATGAGTTGATTTATCAGCCAATCGGAGGAGTCCTTTCATACTCCATACATCAAATAGCGCAATCATCTCTCCCTTCGAGCGCACCTGCACGAAATGGCGGAATGAAAATCATTTGTTCGAAACTGTTATTTCTTGACCAGGAACGTTTAACCAGGAAAACAATGTTTCAACCAGCAATCGACCCTTAGCAGGTCCATTCCATTTTGCATTCCTTACTCCTTTTCACTCCCTCACTCCTCCGCAGAGATGCATGCACGTAAACGTGAATGCCTGCTTGTGATCCAATAAATTTTCAGCACAATGCACCTCTAATGGAAGTTTCGATCCTTTCGTTGTCGATGCCACATTGCCAGAGTTTACAGGCCGTCACAATGATGATATTACCACCTGGTTCTTATATAATATTTTATTGTATCATAATAAATAAATAAATATTATGTTTATTTAAAAATAATGTTTTGTCCATAAATTGTTCTTGATTTCCTTCATGTTTCCCCACTTGTTCATGTTTTCATTAGAAGCATTGAATCAGCAATTTTTAAACAAGCGTTTAATTGCTTGATTGAAATCACTTGGAGTCGAGAGTATAAAACACATTTGAATCGGTTACAGACTGAATGTAAAGGTGACTTTTCCAGGCAAAACGTACACAATGCTTGGAGTCGACGACAGACCTGATCTCTTTGGCATCATTCCTTGCTCCATTGCATGGTTGTTTCGCATTCTTGATGACCTCAAAAGATCCACGGGCACCAGGTTTGGATGTTGAGTGCCTTTCACCCAATTGAAAATTGCAATTCCTAAAGTAATTTGTCAGTCCCGTGCTAAACTCTTTCTAGTGATGTGACTACTTGAAATTAAGTAATACTTTTAACTTGGTTACTTCAGATATTCGGTCAGTGTTTCAGCTCTGGAAGTGACCGGAAGACATGAAGATGTCAAGGACTTGCTCTCGGACTCGTTTGCATCGGGTTGGTATGAATGGATTTTATTACCTTCATTTTGATGGAGAATCTCTTTAATTATGTTAATTTATTCAAACAGCTGAGTCTCATTCCATTCCGAGTTCCGACCCATTGGATGCGATGAAGAGCCACGTGGCACCAACAGCCGAACACGCTGCTCTCTTCCTTGACGCCGCCATAGCAGCCAGGACGATATCAGGTGGTGGTGGCCGACTTCACTTTTGTGCGCTCACAGCGTCATAAACTTTGAAGTCTTTTAATCGGAATTCTTTAAGAGTTTTAAATAAAATTCCTTTTCATGCAACCGCACAATGGCTCATCACTGCTCTTACCGAGCTTTTCTACTACTCTCTTCTGATGTCATCATAACTAAACGCTAGTTTTTTATTTAATTGCATCAAAATCAATCTTACTACTTATTTATAAGTTATTTATTTTTAATGAATTTGTCGTATTAATGAATAATTCATTAATATTTTAAAACAAAATGCGCACTATTATTTTCCATTATTAATAGTGTAACTTGAAATTAATATTAGAACCTTTCATCGCCATTTAAAAAAAAAAACTAAATTAACTTTTAAACCTTTCAAGCAGACGACAATGAGAGAAGAAACTCTCACTTCCTCTACACCATGCACGTATTTCAACAGCGCTTCGATGAATCACAAGAAAGTTGGCCATGATACTAATGAAACTAATTCAAATTTTGACAAACCTTGATTGTTTTTATGTTGAATAATTCGATGTTCATTTTTATTGTGAAGTATTCCTAAAATTTGAAGTTTCAGTTTGTATTTGCATAAAAAAATTTAAGTTGCAAATGGGTGATTAGGTATGGTTTATTAATATGCATAAGTAATAAATTACATTGAGTTAATCTTAAGATCTTTTCAATGTTTGTCAAGAAGAATCCTGTCTTCATAGTCGCATCCATCTGTTGGACCTCGGAAGTTGCTGCAAACACAAGGATTCCAGCAACTCGATGAGTCTGTCCGAACTTGGGAACGTCTTCTTTGCTCTTTTGAGTGGAAAGAAGCTCCTTTCTCATTGGTGAGTGGAAAACACCTGGAAGACAAAACTGTACCTGTATAAAATATATTCATTGAAAGAATGCTTTTATCCTTTCAATTGTATTTATGCCTTGAGCAACTGAAATGCACTGAGATGAACTCATTTGAAATTTTCTTTAATTAAACAACTTCAAATTTTTTTTTTATTTTAGTAAATATGTTTGAAAATTACCCATAAAATGTTGATTATTACAAAACCAATCATTGTACGCGGTGCTGATTGTAGCGATAGCAAGCTGAGCCTACTTCTCAAGCGGATCTTTTCTTCCTCCCCCAACATGGTGGCCTGCATGGTGGCACATGTCTCCCCAGCCGTCAAGTCCTACCATCAGACCCTGCAAGTCATTCACCTCGCATCACAAATCCAAAGGTCCTCGGCCAAGCGACGATCAAGAGTTAGAAATAATTAAAGAAATTATTACTTTAACATTAGAAAGTCTTGTGCCATATTTATAATTATCAAGAATAAGGTAATAATTATTAGTGAAATTTTTTTTATCGTTATTATTATTATGATTATTACATTTATATTTATTAATCCCATTTTTTAAGTGCTCAAATTAGCTCAAAGGGATGTGCAGACACTATAATAGACAGCCGACAATTCAGTTCTTCCATTGAGTGAGTAAACAAAATGTTGCCATGGAAAAGATGTAATGATAAAAAGACAAAATTAATTCATGACGATTGACTGAACAGGTAGGTTTTAAATAGAGGTTTAAAAAGTTCTATTGTCGGTGCAAGACGGACTTCGGTGGGAAGAGAATTCCATATCCTGGGTCCGCAGACATGGAACGACCGGTCTCCCTGCCTGACTGTCCGGGACCTACGAATGACAAGAGTCCTGTTGGTGGAGGACCGGAGGGATGCCCTACCGGGGATAGCAGATGTGCTTGTCAAAGGTTCGGTCCGAGGTATTGAGGAGCACTGCCTGTGGCGGCTCCGTAGACTAGAAGCATGATTTTGAAGGTGATTCTGTCCGGAATTCTTAGCCAGTGCAGGTTTCTGAGGAGAGGAGTGATGTGGTCAGAAGACCTTCCATCATAAATGAGCCTCGACGCTATGTTCATGACTGCTTGAAGGATGTTGGGATTCCGGCGACTGGCATTGACCAGAATCGAATTGCAGTAATCGAGCTTTGAGAGGATGAGTTGAACTATGAGGGATATGAAAATTTGATGTGCACAAATGGTTTAGCCTCCTTGAGGACACGAAGCTTGACGTAACTGATGACCGCAACCCGACCAACTTGAGGACCCATCGTCAGAGATGTATCCAAGATCACTCAAAGGCTTCTGACTGTCTGCGAAGGACTGATGATGGTTACACCTGTCAATTGAAGTGTTAGGGAGCCAATGCGGCTGGATGCAACCGCAGATCCAAACCATATTGCCTCTGTTTTGTCAGGGTTGAGCCGATTGGGTGATGTCCATGAGACTCTCTGAAACAGGTTGACACTCGACAGACAAGATACGGAACGCCCTCAACGCCTCAGTGGCCGTAGATCTGGGTGTCATCTGCATACTGGTGGCTGGAGAGACCATGGGCGGCAACGATATCCGTAATGTCGGGTACATACAGGGAGAAAAGAATTGATCCCAGTGCAGAGCCCTTTGGAACGCCTAATTGAATGCGCTGTTTAACGTTGCCTGAGGACGAAGATAGTATTGTTTGACTTCTTCCTAAAAGGTATGTTCTAAACCAAATGTTTTATCCAATCTGGCAATGAGGATGTAATGGTCCACAGTGTCAAACGCCGTAGACATGTCAAGAGGCAGAAGGAGGGAAACGTGACCAACGTCCAATGCCACCCTGGTGTCAGACACAACTCTCGGGACACCTCTCCGTGGAATGATGCAGACGATATGCTGACTGAGTCTTGGGGAGGAGTGCATTGTTGTTGAGATGGGTGAGGAGACGGCTGAGAACAAGGCGCTCCAGAAGTTTTGAAAGTATGCTGAGATTGGAAATTGGTCTGTATGACGAAGGTTGTTGTGCGTCAAGTGTAGATTTTTTAAGTATGGATCGAACCTGTACCTCCTTGAAGGAACGAGGAAATTGGCCTGAAGATAACTAATTATTAAATAGATGTATAAAATAAGGAACTAGTAGATGGGAAAGTTATTATTATTATTGTTGATGTTGTTATTTTTTTTAATTATTATTATTACCATTATTATTATTATTATTATTATTATTAATGAAAAATATTATAATGGATGAAGTTTACTTCCACTCAATGTTTTGCATGCGTCGCAATGATTCTTATTTGTTCGTTAAGAATTCCATTCCAAATGGAGTCTCTCCAAGCTCATCAGGAAGTTCTACCAAGGGGTCTGACATTGATTATTCTTCCAGCAGCGAACAGTCAGTGGACACCGTCATCTTTGTGGCAAAGAAAGTTTCAGACATCAAACACACTGAACCTCAGCCTCAATCTCTTGCCCAAGTCCCAAACAAAACCATTCCGCCTAGGCCTAAAATATATCCAAAAAATTTATCAAATCTCAGAAAATCCGTTGATCCTCTTTTCTCGGAAGCAGAATTTCAAGCCAAGGTGCACAGGAAAGCGCCTTCAAAGACCATCTACGAGATCAAATCCTCGCCAATCATCGAGCGATGCCAGCCTCAGGGAAGAGAGGTCACCCACAGTTTCTATGAAGGTTCCAAACCAACTCAAACCGATGATGATAACGAGAAATTAACCAAAATCGAAATTTGTCGGGAACTTTTGAAAGACAATAAGCTGGTTCTGACGGAATCCAACGGTGAATTGTGGATTGATGGGCCGGGCAGAGGGCCAGTACTTTCCGAGCACTGGATCGACGGACCTCAGGAGTTTTGGACCACCCCATGTCCTGGAATTCACGGTCTCAAATCACCGAAAATAAAAAAACTGTATTCTGCCTTGAAGCACAAACACCAGCAAATGTGTTCGAATGAATCTAGTTACAAAACAACCCGCTGTTTTGCTCCAATAAATACCGAGAACGAACAACAATGCGCAACAGAAAAACAGCAACAATCACAATTTCACCAAACCTTCCAAGATGAAAAATATTTTGTAACTGCCAGTCCCGACATTACAGCATTTCATAATTTCTTTGAAAAACACAAACAAGACTTGATTCATCAGAAATTCTCACTTCCAAGCGACTCCCGCTTCAATGAATTCGAAGACTTCCTTCCTGACAACTGCTATTGTAAGTGTCATGTGAAGAATGACTGCAGAAACCCAGAGCCAAAATCTCCGAAACATCTCACTACGTCAAAGGAGAATAAACATCCGAAAACAAAAATAGATCGGGCAAAGGCTGAACCTGGTGAGTGCATTCAGGACGATCGCATCGCGGATTGGGTCAGTTCCATCCAGGAATCCGGATTCTCCAAGTTCAGTCAACTTCTTCATTCGAGAAAAGAACTTATAAAGTCGTTTCAGTCCCCGAAAAATCGACACAATCTTAAACCAGTACTCATGGAGTACTTCCAAAATGCCTCTCCACTAGCTACTTTTGATTCTCCTGTAATAACACAGGAATGCAACTCGCCGCCACCCGATTACGATGCTTGCGTGGCCGATGGCCACTTAGACATTAACGATAACCAGATGACAGCTCAGAACTCCTTCTTACAAACCACTAATCTGGGGGAAACAAAAGCTAATTGTGTCTTTGAGAAATCCAACCCCAGGCTAAAAACATCAGTAATGTCCCAGGCTAAAACCTCTTTCAAGATGTGCAATGGGACTGCAAATACAAGCCACGCTTTTCAAGAACTGGTGGTAAGGAAATTAAGGCCGGATGGAGCCTCCTGCCACAGTTTGAATGAAGAATCACCAGTGGCTGAACGCTGCAGCATTCACGAATCACTCAGAAGAAACCGCTCCAAGAAAACCAACTTATCAGGAAGAAGCAATCTCAAGTCGAGTCGCAATTACTCCTCATCAGAAACTATCTTTGTCCCAAGTTTGGAAAATGAAGACAGATCTATCCACAACATCCCCAACTGCTTCCCTCCACATGGACTCAACCTGCATCGATCACCCTCCAAGACCTTCACATCCCCCAAAAAAGAACGCTGCAGTCTGGCTATGGTGCTACTGTCCTGTGCAGCAAAGTACCGTAGGAAGGCAGAAGGAGCACAAGCCAAAACCAAACCACACAACGCCAGCTCGGCATTCTGCCTCGGACACATCTCAAGCAGAGCGGACACCGGCGACACGTCGGACACAGAGTTCCAGGAATCGAAACACAAACACAACTTACTCGTCTTCCATGCAGTAGATGGCAACAGATCTACACTACAGCCATCAATGTCTCTCAAAGCAAGTGCAATCGACCGACCTCCCAGGTGATCCTTGGGAACGTGACCAATCCGAAGATAATGAGCACGTCGGCCGACGGGTGCTCACACCGCACGAGGATTCCAACATTCTAAAAACTACCTAGGCTTTTCCAGACTGCTATGCACCCTGCAGGCGTGCAATTGTTTATTTTTGATTCATTTCCACTTGATTTTGTTATTTTTATCTCTACATCTGAATCCACTGCATGACAATTATGCAAAATAAAAGTCGCTTACTCGAGCAACAGATTGTAGCTTGGTCAAATGAAGTAGGAACCCAGATCGCACAAAACAAATTAATTAACATCCAAAAACCCGCAGCACAAATAGACGCTCAAAGCAAACCAAAGAGTAGTGTCGAAGCCATCCAGACTAACTTATCTGACATTTCCCACCACTAATCACAATTCTTGTGAATTACTGTGAAGAAATTTTATGGCTTCCTCATAAAAATAACACAACTGTTACACAACGTTCAATGGTCACCAACAACAGTTTTGTTCAGTCTTTCCCACTCTCCTCATCTGTGTGGGTGTGCCAGGTGAGACGCTCTTCATAGAATGTTATGACAATCTGTGGACAACGAACATTGGCTATCCTGGCTGGAACCAAATCTGCTTCATCAGAATCTTTCCTGAAAATATTTTAATTGAATTCTATACATATATATTTGAATATTATATATATATATATATATAACATTGACATATATTTGACTAAATTTGCAGCTCAATGTCTGCCACAAAATCTTTAAAAAATCTCAATCTTAATTTAGCCTTCCCAACAATCATGCAACGACAATGAAATTCAAATTCAGACGTTTCCCATTAACAAACCATTTCATGAGAAACATGAGTTCTCCACTGCTGTCTGTTGCGCCAATGATCCTCTCTGGCTGAAGACCCCTCTCGAATCCTCTAAGTTTATTCTCCTCCTGGAATATTCAGCAAATATTTAATACGTGTTAATTGGCATACAAGTTAGGTTAGAGGGTTGCATTACTGAGTGCAACTGCCGTCGTGCGTCGTGACTGCAATCCAACTCGCATAGCCAGAGAACCCTTGATTAAGAGACATTACATAAAAGTTTGAGTGATTACATCCTACACAGACATGTGAAATCAAAAATTCATTGATATTGCAAAAGTTAAACAAAATAAACGTCCAACCTCAGTGACCTTCCTTTTTTTTCCACTGGAGGCAGGGGTCCCTTCATCGTCTGTGGTCTCCTTGGTTTTGCGTTTCTTCTTCTCTTCCTTGTCTTTTTTTGCTTTCTCCTCGTATGCTGCTATGAGTTCTGGGCAATCCAAGTTCTCTTCTGGCTCCCATGTGTTTTCAGAGCTAAAAAAGTCAAGTCGACTATGTCATTATTCTTCTATTCACATGAACTACTTGATCAAACTCTCTAACAGACTCAAAGCAATGATGTGCAAGTCAGCTAAGAGTTACGTTCCACAAGTGATGGTAAAAACTAGTCGTTCTGAGCAATGTTCAAGGCCCATCTTGCATCACCACAAAGTACCCTTGGGAGGCAGCACAATATAAATATCCTTAGTATTGTAATAAACGACGGGGCAGTATTAATAATCAAAAACTCAAGAAGTTTCATCAGTACAAAACACCACTGCCATTAAAGACTTTTTATCCTGGCAAGGTAAATATTAAAATATCTTTCATACTAAATGTAGAATTTGAAGCCCACAATGAACAAGTTTAGCCAAATAGTTGAATAATTTTTTAAATCTAAGCAACAAATTTAAGTGTAAAAGAGATTTGTAAATGATAACGAGTTAAGTTATATCAGAAAGCATTAATGAAATTATGCCTGGCATGTACAGAATGTCATTTGAAAGCTTGATAGGCATGTATCTATTCCTATCGTACTCATTGAACAAATCATACTTTCTTTGAAGAGCTGAGAATTTCAGTAAATTTTGGATCACAGGTTTGAAGCAGTACTTAGGATATTTAGTACAGTAAATAAAATCAGAAAATAACTAAATTATAGAATTACTCCGGATATCCTTTCCACTTCAAGAGGTACTCCTTTTTTCCACCTCGTACTCTCATGTCGACGACTCTTTCAACGACAAATTCCTCTTCAGCTTCCTCCGGCTCGTCTTCATGCTTGGTCTTTGATTTAGACATGCTGTTGCGCTAAAAACAAATACAAATCCATACGTTCAAACAGCCAATGCCCAATTCAATCCGTTCAAACAACTATATTCGCAGCAACATAATTAGACTATCAAGAACATAAAGTCATCACATAATCAAAGTCCATTTCAATATTAACAAAAACTCACAAGGTAAGCAGATCAACAAATTGTCGTAAAAATATCCCAGAATTGAAAATTCTCGCGCCGACCTATACAAAGAAAACTGTAAAGATGGCGACTGCTTGGCTTGAAATGGTTGTGCTACCCAATAATTTAAAACATGATTGTTAATTTACTCAAATAAATTTTAATAATTTAATGTTCATCTATTTTCATGTTTACCATTATATCAAGAATTAGTGACCATACATACATATAAAACACCAACATTTTAAAACGAAACAAAAATTCAACTTTGCGTAAATAAAAAAGTTAAGGTGATGAATAAGTCATTTAATTTCAAAAATTGTTTCATGTCGCTCATAACTCTTGGACGTAAACGACCTGTCGCATGTTAGACTCCTCGAGGTATCGGATACACAAATAAGCCATTAAATGTCCATCTTTTGGTGCGCCAGTCAATCAAAGTGACTTTTTGTTGTTTGTCCTACGAAGAAAGTGGTCATTCCTTTAGTTTTCTGGCCACTTTCGTTCCAACGTGGCAATACATTATTTGGTGCAAATTCCAATTTTGCAAAATGAATCTCATTTTGGGTGTGGCATTATCCCGCTCCGGTACTTACGTACTAAAGCATGAAACCTTCACTTTGAAAGTGACGAGAACAAACGTGAAAGGCGAGGTTTGCGAAAATGTAAGTCAAGCCTTAGAGGTTGACGCCACGCAAGCGTGTATAGTCGCCGAACAAAATACATTACTGCAATCATTTTCAAAGGTAAAATTTATTTTCTGATGCAACAAATGTAATGTTCTTGGTAAGTTTAAATGCATTAGCACCCTTTTCCTTATCTCGAAAAAAGAGCTGAGAGTTCAAATGCTTATGATAATGAGGTACTGATGGGCAAATAAATACAAATTTGCAAGGTCAAAAATGATCTCATTATTACATGTAGAAATTACAAACTCATACTATAGTCAAAATGCTAAAAATCTGGAAATGTGCCAAAATATATACAAGCAAACCCACAATATGGACATAGTTTTCACCTCAAAATTCTGGGCACATTAAATAAGTTAGTATGTTAATATAAGAAAGTCATAGAATCAAATTGGATCTTATTGGAAGTGGTTTTAATGTTCAAACATTTTTTGCTAAGAAAATACATCTACTTTTAGTCTATGTATATAAAGAACATATTTGCCTTTATCCTTTGTGAAATGATAGATTGTATCCAAGTCCATCTCTACACCATGAATAGCATCTAAATCCCAAATTTCACTCATCTTATAACTCCTCAAAAGCTTTCCGTCCCGGTTGTTGTGAATATGGACAATTCCGTGCCAATTTGATGAAGACACGTCCTGAAAAATTGTGGTTACAACTATGAAATCCAATTCATCTTCAAATGACAAACATTGCATTAAATTGTATGATGAACTCAAAGATGTATCCTTAATTGTAGGTTTAATTTCTCTTCCAGAACTTGTATATCTAATCAATTTGCTAGAAGTGTCCATTTCTTTGGCTGTAATTGTATACAACTCTTTCAATTTGTATGCTGAGCTTGCCCTTATATCATCTGAATCTATTTTGTAGACAGTGACCAGATTTTTTTCAAGCAAAACAATTTTTTCTGAGTCATGAGGGTGGAAAAACAATTGATCTGGATCAAGTTGAGCCTCATGAGACCCAATAAAGCCTTTGTGGCACTTGATGTTTGTTTCCAAGGATTTGATTTCCCAAAGGTGCTGACAAGATTTTTCAGTAATAATGTAATGCCATGGCATTCCACCAATTGATAATATGGAGTGTGGAGCAGGAACTTCCAACAGCATTTCAGGGCTGCTTGCAAGGTTTATCTTGAGCGACAACTCTTCCATGGACTTCAGCAATGCAGAAGCTACATTGTGCAGGAATGGTGTTTCTGAGAAGCATGTACTAGGTGATGGAAATTTGAAAAATCTCACAAAATTATTTGTATAGGATACTGTCAGCATGTAATCTGACAACATGACATCTGACATCTTGTCACCAAACATTTTGGGATGAATCTCAAAAAGCCCATTATATCTGAGGGGCCACACAGAAAATATCTGCAGTGCCATAAAGGGTGAGGTTTGGTTTTTGGTTTTTGTGGACGAGACATAAAATCTCTCTTCTGTTACATCCCAATCAATCTTGATGAATGAATACTCTGTAGACAACAGAAGTGCATGAACAATTTTTCCAGTAGCAATATTTAAATGTAATAAATAATTTTTTCTAGTGACAGCATAAACAGAAAGTTGGCTTTCTCCATTGGTGTTTTCCACAGGTCCTCTTGAAGTGATGTATTCCCTTATTGGGCCATACCTCGAAATTTGTTTATCTATGTTGTACAACCCAAATGGGGTAGAGTATGTATTCGTCGTATAACATTTCCTCATATTATTCTCTAGGACATGAAATGATTCCACGATTAAACAATGTCTCGATTCATTCCTCCAAAAATCAGTAAAGTCATTCGTTTTCTCTGTTATCAAATCTTTTAAAATTAATAGATTGGACCTGTAGTAATTTTTTTCTCCGTATTCCCTATTTCTTAAAACACAACAAACATTTTTCTTGGAGATATTCATTCCAAACCCAAGCAAAAACTAATTAGAAATTAAGAAGCTCCAGACAGCGAACATAGAACAATAAGCATACTTTTCACAGCTTATAAAAAGTGAATTTCAAACATTAAGTTTAACAAAAGAAATTAAATATTCTTTTGTAAGTACTAATTACAAGTATAAACTATAACACTTCTAAACAAATCAAAACGGGGATTAACAATGATAAATCAAGGACACGCATGTTTCCATGTTGCACTTTTATCACAAATAGCAAAGGTTTTACAAGTTAGGCTATCGACTTTGATTAGGATCAGAGTTAGAATTATCGGCCTTTTTAATTTTTGGTATTTTTGGTGTTGAGAAAATAATGCAAACATTTTCAGTTGAGTTGTATATAAATAAAGGAATGTGCCTTTTTCTTCGTTTTGGTGTGGATACTGAGTAACCTAATATTTTTCATGAAGCCAGGTTTTACAGTTTTTTAAAGTAGGTATTTATAACAACATTTATAATAATATGTATTAATATAGGACTTTAATCAACTTCTAATGAACATTTTAAAGTTATAAATTCGTTCTGTTAAGAAAAGAACACACAAAACATTTCAAATTCAATTCCTTCGATTCCATTTGTAGAAAAAAGATTCTAAAAGGCGACCTTGCCAACCTAGCTCAGGACATAATTTGGCCTATGCTCAGTGCCAATATAATAATAATTACACAAACCATAGCAAGAACATTCCAGAAAAGGGAAACATGCAAATCTATATTTTTTTAAATGACGACTATTAATGCACATTTAATACATTATTAGCACAATAATTAACACGCTTGATAATCACTTTGGAAAAAAACGCAGCCTCGTCTTTTCCAAATCCACTTAAGAATTCCTACTATCAGAAGGAAGTGTGGTTTAAAACACAGTTGTATTAATATTTTATACTGTTAATTATTTAGTTATCCGTAATAAACCATAAAGATGGAAGTTTGTTTGGTATAGGTTTATGCGCTAATACCGAACAGACGAGTCTATCGTAGCGTGGAGTGACTCCATGTTGTTTGTTGAGAGTAGCGTGTCGGTATCGCTATTTGTTTAAATATGCAATAAATAACCAGTCGTTGACTTTGACATCGACGAGTTCTGATTTTTAAAGGTTGAGATCATCGAAAATTCATCGCTTTTGAAGTAGTGCGAACAAAGATTTCACGTAGTTTTCGAGAGTGATGCCATTGAATATGTTAAAATATCGGAATACTTTCTTCCAGTTAAGCTTAAGGAAATCGAACAAAATGAGGTTAAATTCCTAAGCAATTGTTAATCTGATCAGAAAGATGATAAAAGCCGGAAATTCGATTGTGGATCTGGAATAACTAAATTTACTATGTGAGTTCTCTATACTTGCCTATATTCTATATGCCTTAATTCTTCAGGTACCTCCACACAATGTTAATTTTTTTGTTTCTAGTTCTGAATTCATTTTAAAACCAGATGAAAATGAAGGAAATTCACATGGAAAAGTTTATTATAGGTAATTTTTAATAACGTTACGTAATTTTAAACTGCACAGGTAGTTGTATTAAAATTAACAAATATTTTTATTTGGAGCAATGTAGTTTTTGGGCGCGTGTTCATTCCTTGTAAACACTGCGTGAGTGTTATTTGTTTTCGTGATCGAAAATAGTTTTAATTATTAGTAATTTCTGATATAGTTACATTTCGTTTACAGTTGCACACTTTACAGTTGAATTTTCAGTATCTATCCTTGAATCCGTAAAAGAAAGATGGAAAGAGTACGTGTTTTATTCCATATTATGTACAACACTTTCTGCTAGATGTTTAATTACGTAATGGTTTTAAAATAGTTTAGTTACTTTTGAGGTCAATTTTTAAACACAGGACAGAAAACAAATTACTGAGGCTACCGACATGGTAGTAGCGGTACAATTCGATAAGGATGTTCCCGTTTTGGACAAGAAATCTCTGAAACGTGACATTAGGGACCAATTGAATGCGAGGTGCATCAATGTTCTCTCAAAGCAAATGATTTTTTTTTATATGAAATATTTAAATAATTGTAGATTAATCTCTTTGGTGAGTGCCAAGCACTCACCGAATCTATTCGGGCTTGGAAATCATTTGCCTGCTGCTGAGTTAATAGCACCCGAAGTTCTTGTTATAGCAACAAGTCTATCTCTAGAAGTGCTTCACGAGTAAGTAAAATGGTTAATTCTGCATTAATAGAACGATTTTGTACAACATTCACACACTACTGATCGGGGATCGCAAATTTATTATAGGATTCATATTTTCTATGATGCTATTTGTTTCATTTCTAAACTTATGGAATTTGATTTTTTTGTGGATTTTGTGTGTCCACACACCGATATTACCTTGATGGTAATGGTTCACGAAAGCTAAGTATCTTAAAAGTGCTATACTACACTCAATGTGTTTTAAGGAGGTAAAACAGTTTTTTAAAATTCATGGCACTCATTGTGAAACGCGTGAAGATTTATTACAGTAGCTTTCTTCTAACTAACCATTTGTGCGAAGGCGGTCATAAACACAGAGACCAGACCCAGTTTTGGCTTTCTAAAAATCTGGTCTTACCCATGCCACTTTTAAAGAGTCTGGTTCAACTAAAGACATTTGAGCCTTCTGTAGAAATACTCTTTTGTGGTTTGTCATGTGTGGGGATTAGTCAATTACACTGTTTCCCAAATTTCCCTAAATAATCTTCAAATCAAGTAAATAAATTTTTCACAATGTTCTGTACAGTGAAGTCTTCCACATATTCTCCTACTTTTGCCCTACCCATTCATATCTGATGCATGGATTTTACTGAAATACTTAAAACCTAAATACTTTTATATCAACTACATTATAATCCATCATAACATCGCTTCTTTATAATGATTGTTCTTTATTTTTATTATAGGCCGATTTTTTTACGTCTGATATTTTGTCATCCATATTTTAGAAAATACTTATAAGAATTGCTAAACACCCATTTACGCCAGGAAAATTGATGCATTTTCCACAAACCTCGATCCAGTATGTGGTATGAAGGCCACGAGAACCATCTTTGAAAGAGAAGGTAAGATATGAGCCGTTTGAATTCACTATTTATATGGTTTAATTAAAGCAATAACGAGACCCATAAAAATAATCTTTTGTTGTGGTATGCTGTACGTGGTGACTAGTCTTTATTTATTTATTTATTTATTTATTTGATTAAAGTCCGTTGCATAACTAAGATGATTTGGACTATGGTGACTAGTCAATTTCACTCCCATTAATAGGAGAGCCGAATGTATTGGTAGCAGAAGGTGTGACAATCAAGGGGGGTGTGCTGAGCAAGCTGGTATCTTAATTTATGAAAATTTAATACAATTTACTAAGTTATATTTGCTATTGACATTTTTCAAGAGTTATGTTTTTTCGGGGCAATCGATATGACGATGCTTGATATGATTTTAAATTAATTTTTAAAGATAGCCAGGCAGGTCAAATTTCCAGTTGGACTCAGGTTCACGGCCTGCTTCGACCCAGCACAACAGGCCTTTGTCAACCCGCATATTCCCCCCCCCCCCAGTAACTTCGGATTTTGTGATCCAATTCGATCACGAATGTCATATTCATTAATTTTTTGAATTTACTAGTTTCTGTTAATAATTGTAAATACTTATATGCCACACGTTTATTAGAGTTTTCGTGAAATGTTGAACTTGGGGGGCTGAGTAGGTTTTAGACGATTTGCTAATTAAATCGGATTGTTTCCCTTATTTGAGCCTTGAGAAAAGGATGTGAGGTGCTGATGGATGTTCCTCGAACCCAGTGGCGTAGCACGGGGTCATTTTGAAGAGGTACATAAAAAATAAAAACGGCCGCCCCCCCAGAGTTTCTGAGCACTTTCGAAATGTGTCCATTGAAGAGTTAGATTTCAACTTGGCGTTTGGTATAGCTCATCGATTGATATTTAACACATGCGAGTCACTTTACCAGGTCCTCATCAATTCATGCCTGTCCCTCCGATCGTCCAGTGATTTCTTTTGATCAGAAGAATATATGCGGAACTATACAAAAATTAGACATAAAAAGTGAAAGAACGTAGATTGTCCGTGTTTTTCACTCATTGGTAGCGGCGGACTAGGTGCAAGCCGCAGAATTTTTAGATCGTTTTATTTGGTTTATTGGGATCAAACTAGCTGTAGCTGTTAGAACAGTGTCAGTATACCAGCTGGATTTAAATTAGGTAACAAAATATAGATCAGGAATGAGCAGAGCATGGGGATCCCCCAGTGTTGTTTGTCAAGGATTCTAGACAGAATGGACATGCTATCCAGGCGCAAAGCACGTAGCGTAGCCACGAATGGAGGGAGGGCACACTAGCAGGGTTTCTTTCGGGGGACAATTTGAAATCAAATACTTTGTCAGTTCAATAAAGGGATTTTATTAACTTACAACACTATACAAACATATTAAAAATCAATCGCTTAAGCTGAATTAAAAAGAATTGTTCAAAAATTAAATTTTCAAACGTCTTATTCGCAGAGGTTTTTCAAAGCATATAAATCTACAACTATATAGAAAAACTTCCATTAGAACTTCGGGTCCTCCAGTGTTTATGGTCATACAATGAGTTAAAATTTCTGATATCATTTTATCATTTTGGCAAGAAATTGCCTTGAGGATCCTGTTCATTGTACTAAATGATCTCTATTGAGGCAGTTGTTACTGGATTAACTAGAAGGATTTCACAGAGCGCTTGCAACTAACTCACCATACCCCATATCAGCTTCCAATATTTTTGGCAATGGGTTTTCGTCTACTTTGTATCTATCGCAATTAACCATAGACTTTATGAAAAATGTAAAAGATTTCAAATCCGCAAGCACAGTTTCTGCATTGAGAATAGATTGAGTTGTTACAAAAATTTATGACTTCTTTGTCTTGTAAACCTGATATTGATTGAAAGGTGTCAAATCGACTTGCAAATAACATAATCTCAATCGATTTGGCGTTAAATCTGCCTTCAATTTCTTTGATGACACTTTCACATTCAATACTTCTTCATACCTGCTAATATACTTTTTACACTTTCATCTTCAATCAGGCAGGCTTCCAATTTTATCTCAGCTATTTTACATTTAATATTTTTTGTAAGAAACTATCGTTATCTTCACGCTGCTTTGCAATATCTAAGATAACCATCTCACTTCAATACATTCTGGGATCGAAAGAACTGGATCATTTATTACTGCTTGAATGTCATGCAAAATATTTTCTTTTTTAGGTGACAATCAACTTAAATTTTTAGGTGACTTTCTGAACAATTTGTATATGTCCTTCAAAACATGAAAAAATCTTTTGACCTTCTGGTTTTTATTTCTGCAGGAAGCTGCAGCCAAGGATAAGATGTGTGCTCTACATATGTAGAGAACTTTGCTTTCTCTGAGAGGTTTTTTCTCATACCTCCATTATTACCAGCCATATTGGAAGCACCATCAAATCCAAAAGCGATGGTGTTTTCATAATTTAAATCGAGAGCAGTAAGTTTCTTGTCAATAGCATTTGCAATTGTCTCTGTTTATCTGTCAGGGATTTTTATTATTGCCATGAACTTTTACGTGGGCACTTTATCTTCCACAACTCCGAACATCATACTTAGCTCCATTTCATTTCTTGCAGAAGTACTTTCACCTGCTAAAATGGAAAATTTTTTGTTTATCAATGTCTTCTTCAAGTCATCTTTTAAGATATCTCCCAGACATACTAATAGTTCAGAAGCTGTCCTTTTTGTTTATCTATAATTTGATCTCTCATTCTGAGCATTTTCCATATGTTAAAATCATTACTAAGCTAGAATACTTTCAATCAAACTCTCATATTTTGTAATATGAGCAACTTCTTCCTTTACCAAAAAAGTACATGCCTCGCAAAAGAGTTTTTAAGCTTTTTCTATTTGAGTCTCTTTCACTTTCACTCTGTTGATTTATTTGAGCATGGATGGGTTTCTTGATAGCTTGATTTTTGAAAATTTCCATTTGTACATTCACAGTATGAGCTGACGAATGTTCTTTTCAGTATAAACGGCTTGTATCGTCTTCCTTCTTGCTTTTAGGTACCATTTTCTTTTTTACTTTTCTTGTCTTTGGTGTCCTTTTCATGTCTTGCGCATTCATTAATGATTTTTTTTGAAAGGGGAGGATGGCAGTTTTGCCTCGTTGTTTCGAAATTCTTTTACGATAAATTTCTTTTGGAATTGGTAGGATACTGTTTGGTGAAACGATGAGCGGGCCAACAAAATGCTGGGAGATGGCAGATGTCCTGGGGATATCAGAAGGGCTGGGGAAAGAAGATATACTGAGGACTTCAGAAAGGATGAGAACAGATGTACTAAAGATGGCAGAAGGGCTGAGAAAGGATGATGTACTGGGGATGACAGAAGGACTAGTGGTTGTGGAATAGTTAGGCTTGGCAATTGCACAAATCATGGCAGCAGAGTTAGAAGCTGCAGAAGTTACATCCATAGGATATCTGTTGCCTCTGCTATGAGAAAGTCTAATTCATTAAAAACAGATCTGTTTACAGGCCAGATTTGCTAAAGCCATTTATGGCATTAGTCATAATAGCTGATTATAAGAAAGCAGTTTCAAAAAGGGATGCTGTCTGGAACTATGTGAGAACATGTCTAGGATGTTCCCGCAACCATTTTCTGAAGTATGGTCGTAATAGGTACTTAGTGGTTTCATATAGACTAGATCTAGGGGCTGCATTCGGAGATTATAGTGAATTGGCAGCTAGAGAAGTTTAGCACCATTCCCTCTGTTGTTAATTTAAAAGTGATATCTATAAAAAAAAAACCTATAAAAGTGTATTGTGGGAACATTATCTTATCAGATATAACATAAAATTGTGGTCACAATAACTTAAGTGGGGCAATATAAGGTAGTACTTCATAATGCCCAACAACCATACCCCATTTTGGTAAAGGAACAGAAAACAAGTCCAAGCAAAAAAATGTCTAAAATAGATTTAGCCAATCAAGTATATCTTGCAGTCAAAATACTTTACCAACAGGATATTTGAAGTTTATAGTTTATAGTATTAGGGTGTCCCTAAAAATATGACATCATTTGAGATGTCCCAATGGGAGTGAATATTTGGTGAAGAGAAATGAAACTTAATAGGCTTAATAATGAACCTAACAAGTTTTATTTTACAAATTTCCAAGAAAAAATTATGTGAGATGGTAATTTTAAAATGTTCCGAAGATATTACAAATGTTCAATATATTATTTGGTGATGAAGTAATGTTAAATTTTTAGGGACACCCTGAGCTTATTGTTAGGACTGTCCAAAATATCTTACTATCAAAAATAAGAACAAATTTGGATACCAAAATTAAAAGTATTTTCTGATATTTTTACTGATTTGTTCTGGGAATTTCCAGTCTCTACGGTTCTTGGTTCAAAAACTTTCACAGAGTTTAATGCTTTTTTGTGAATCTGCAAACTGCAACATAGGTTCTGATAAGCATCTGCATTATAGATTTTGTCAGTAAACTAATGGTCGCCCAATTGTAAGGGATGAATCTACAAATTTAAATTAATGATTTTCTTCCCTCTGGTAGAAGAATAAATGCCAACAGAGCTAGTATTGCTCTTGGAATGAAATTCCATCTTGCATTACTTAATTACTTACTTATTTTCTAAAACTTCACTTTAGGAAATCTTCCAGTTTCTTCAAAAAAACAACAAAATCGAGTTAATAAAACTTCTAGAAGGCATCAGAAAATCATAGTGCTACTAGTTTGGTTTAGTTTACTTGATTAAAGTTCCTTTCGCGACTGAGATGATTTGAACTACGTAGTACTACTACTACTTGCATATATCACTTATAAGCAATTTTAGAAATTTGGTGTTGGGGTGACGTGTTTTTAAAAACTAAACAGAATTGATAAATGTTGGGAAGCATAATGAAAATTAACATTTAGTTTTAAAATAATGTCAAAGTCACAATTATGAACACGAACAAAAATATTGATTGATTCAGATTATGAAATATTTACTGTCTTTTTCTTACAAAATATCCTCAACAACAGTTATCTAAAAAGCTATTGAACTGAAATTCTTTTCATTAGATTTTGCCGCAATATATTCCACTAGCTTCTTCATGGCATTTAAAAGGTCTTCGTCGACCAGATTTGTCTGTAAATGTCTACTGTAAACCTGCGTAATTAAAATTGAACTCTCAACGAAATGAAAGAAATTAACTTTAAAGCCGTAATTTTAATCAAGTCAACTAACATCATGCAAATCAAAAAAGTTAATGTAGGGAATTAAGGAATCAAGTGAAAATGTGAAAACACTTTGTAGTATTTTCTTGCTGAATTTTTTATTTAAGTCCTTTTTGAGAATGTCCCACACGATATTTGCAACACGACGACGTGTGATCTGAAAAATATTATTTGTAATGTCCTTGTAAGTTGTATTTATAAGTGTTGGTTATAAGTGAGTAATTATTTTATTTGAAGGATTACTCACAAAATCCTCAAATGGAAAGGTACTGAAATTGATATATTCCTGAAAAACAAGTTATATCTTAAGTCAGACAAATACTTTTGTGAAACACTGAAGAATTCTTACCTTCAGCCAAGGATAACCGTCGTCATGGTAGCTCACAACAGCATTCAATAATTTCCTAGAACAAAGCAATATTACTATTTCATGCATTTTTATCATTAAATTATCGGAATATATTTCTATGATTAAATATAATATATATAAATTGAAAATTGTTGCTCAAAAAGTTAACATTGTGACATACCCAATAAAATCCTGCGTGCAACGATCATAGTCTAAGTAAGTGAATATCGATCTGAAAAAGAAATCATTTAGTTTAGTATTCATTTATTTCAACTTACACGAATCCTTTTGTAGACGTACCTACTCATTCCGTCAAATCGTGTAAAATCATCCAACAAGCACTGGAAAATTTTTAATAGGTTAACGTTGTTGACGAGATGAGAATCGAAACGATAAATTCGATCAGAATATTTTAAGATACATTCTTAATTAAGGAACATTCTTAATTAAGTTATAATATAATAATTCGAAAGCCATACGATTACTTTAATTAATTAGCGATGGTTCGACACCATATGCAAAATCTACTTGCTAATATATTCGCAAATAAATTAATATATTTTGGTAAACAATGCTGAATATGATCTTCCATTCTCAGTTAACTGGCTTTTCCAAAGAGTTTGTGTTGATCTTGAAATTTCTCCTGAGAGAGGGTTGTCAAATCTAACAATATGATCACTCTTTGGAAAAGGAAATTAATAGCAGAGAGAGGATCGCATTCAATAAAGTTTGCCGACCAAACTACTCCATCTTGTTTTAAATATAATGCACGTATATGTTGTGCCAATACATTTTTATTTACTTACAATTTCAAGTCTCGCTGTTTGTTCGATGGGAATATCAGGAATATCTTTCATCAGTGCTTCCATCAAATCGAAGTTATCATGTGTTTCTACATTGTAAACCTCACAAGCAGGTAGAATTGATTCTTTATGCAAGACAAAAATCTGACATGATTAAAAGTAATTTAGATAATTCAAACAATGTCCGCATATTTTCGGTCATGTGGTTCTGAAACACAAAAATTCAAACTTCGTCTATAAATGGTTTTACTTCGACTACTTCGTCACAAGTTGGGAAACATGTTTCCGAATATTTATTAACATTTGCAGGGAGTGCTCCGAATCTTTTCCATTTTTTGCACTTCATAATTTTGCTATTGCATTCGTTACTTCATCAAATAAACAAACACATAAAGTAAGTTCAATAAATAAGAAATATGTTACAAAATTATTCCAAATACTCACTTAATCAAGTATTGCGAAGACACATCACAATTCTCTAAGTTCGCCAACATGGTCAACACCACAGGCAAATTGTGCTGAAAGTCTCCGCATAAGGTCCAGCTATGTGTCACAAAATCTCTTAAATCCAACGTTCTAGAATCAGGATCAGGCCTTATTAAAGTCAGTATTAATTGGTAATTTCAAGGCAATTAATTATTTACCTTAGTTGAGTCATTGAACTCAATGTATCAAGAAAGACACATTCACAATTTATAATGGTAAATGGGAGAGACAAGACCTTCAGTTTTTTTAGACTTTTCAAAGACTTAACGATCGAATCAGTGAGAATCTCATTTTCCAACTTCAACTCTTCCAATGTGTCAGAAAATCGTGATAAATTCAATTCCAAGCGTGGAGGATCATCTTTAAGCATAAGTCGTCCCATTTGCATTTTCAAGTATAATTTCCTGAGCTTCGGAAATGGAGCATTCAATAAGTCTGCAGTTCTAAATTTTCAGGTTTAATTATGATTACTTGAAAATATTATTATTTGTGAATCTAACCTTGTTCTATAAGTAAGCTCCAAACTTTCGATCATGGATCCCATTTTACAAAGATTTGTCATGCCTTCCTCTGACAGATTATCCACGACAATGGAAAGTGCTTTTATAGGGGACGTCACTTGATTCATCAGACCAAAGATGCCATCATCCGAAAGAATTTCATGTTTTGTATGCAAAAGTAAGTTAATGTTCTTCCATTGGAGAACATCTCTGTAGGACAACAGATGGAGCAAATGATTTCGATGGATCACCCATCTGAATTCTTTGCTTTTGTGAAGAATTTTTTCAAACAGACCAGGTGGAAGTAATTTTTTTCTTGAAATAGAAACACCTGCAGAAACGCGATAGCAAGCATGTTTTAATAAGTAGTTATATTCAAACATCATTTAATTCATATGCCAAAGTTAAGGAATTTATGGGGGTCACCAGAGCCCAAATTCCAATTGGACGTCTGCCGGTTCAACTCCACGAGAGTTAACTAAGGTCGGAAGATTGAGGTGCCCATAACTTTCATCTTATTAGGGCTCTTCACATGGATGTTTTGATCGATTATATTATTTGGCTTAACATTACAAAATGGCATCCTTAATGTGTTTGGTTCGCAGCGTGGCTTTCATTACCATTGGAAATAGGTACTATAAACAATGGTTAAGCGCTTATAAAATTGTGCATATGGCGCCATACAATTTGAACCACATTTAAAATTTATGAAATGCAAACCTTTGACTTTGTCGTAAAATATTTCTGGAAAGTTGATGAGAATGAACTCAAATAAACTATCTTGCATGCTTTTAAGTTTACACACATTCATTATTTTCAAAATGTTATTGCAAATTTTTGTACAATAAATGGAAAGTTTTGATGCTAGTTTGATAGTTGGCTGGTTGTTTCAGTACAAAATGTATGTTTAATATGCAATGTTGCAATGCCGAAACCGTTTATTGCTTCCAATAACTTTAAGTTGACAATGTTTTAAAATTTTACTAAAATTTTGTTTTAAAATAAATTTATTTTATTGCTTGTTAGGAATTAACATAAAACAAGACGTTGAAAAGAAATGGCTTTATGCTTGTGACAAGGTGGATCAAATTCACGTACAAAGACGCATTTGTAGATGTTATGTCCATTGCTTGACTTGATGACTAGGAAGAGGTTCCCATGACGGGGTTTGAGCCAGCAGCTCGTGCTGACACCTTGAGTGGCGAAAGTCTCAGACGTTTCAGAGCCTTTTATCTCCCGCTTCTTATGCGATGCAGGACGGTAAATGAAATGAACATTGATGTCGTATGTTCACTACCTTGTACGTGGTGTTATCTATTTTTAACGAATATGTTATTAAGTTATTTGGTTTTATTCAATTTAAGTGCATGAAACACTTGAATTTAAGTTTTTGTTAAAATATCTCACGAAAGATGATCAATCTACTCACGTAACAAAATATGAAAGCCAAACATTTTAAATTAAATTTAATTATTAAATTTATTAATTATTAAATTTAATTTAATATTTTAAATTTGCAAATCTGTTGAAACATTTATTTAAGTTTTGGAATCATTGAATGATTCACACGAACCCTCCGGTACTTGGGAATT
The DNA here is from genome assembly GCA_011800805.1 of Hirudo medicinalis. Taxonomy (NCBI): domain Eukaryota; kingdom Metazoa; phylum Annelida; class Clitellata; order Hirudinida; family Hirudinidae; genus Hirudo; species Hirudo medicinalis. The sequence goes on along the minus strand of MPNW01000136.1, from coordinate 147,367 downwards.
GAGTACTTACTCCTCGGCCTCATTAATCCTGGTGCGATATTTCGTTTCGAACTGTTTAATATGACTGCCGCCAAATTGTACAAAAGTTGTGTTTAGTTGAATCGTGTTATTGTAATGCAATCCTGAGTATTTCACGTGCATTTGAACCACAAGTTGAACCCAAGAAAATTGAATTTTCAAGAAGAAAAATAAAATAAAGAAATTTACAGATAAGGAGGCAATTAACAGGATGATTAAACTTTATTTTACACATTACTTTTACAAGAAGTTACATTTCAAAGTTATTAATGTGCTTGCCATGAAAATGCATGAAAAAAAATTGATGAAAGTAACCAACAAAAACTCCGTACATAACTTTTCTTTTTTCGAAAATAAAATTAAACTTCTAAATCAGTATTTATGGAATCAAATGGAAACTAATTTGTTGGTAATTACAATATAATTATAGTTACTAAAATAATCAAGCATTTGAAAGAATTGATAATTAAAAATTAATCTGGCATTCACATGGGTTTAGGCAGGATTCGCCATTTCTGAAGAAAAAGCATTCTTATGAATGAATTTTTAAGGCAGTACATCAATATGACGTCGTTACGTTCCCACCCTATTAACGCAACTCTATCAACCCCGCTGTGTGGTCAAAATACTTTTGATTGATGTCAACGACTGGGGTTTTCAAATTCCACGATTCCATGCACCTCGTTTGTTCTTCAAAAAGAAAACAATCACCCACGGTTCACACAGTCCTCATTCGATAAAAATACCTTCGCCTTATCTCAGGCAATTCTTGCGAGAATTGTTCCGCTATTTTCCCTCTATTCTTTTCAGTCAATATCACGTTTTCTTGCGCATTCAGAGATCAACTGTACATCTATTGATCTGCGTAAAACTGAGAAACACTGGATTTGTGAACATCTTCGGCGGATGTGCTGTTCGATAAAAGAGCATCCTTTCGCTGATTTCAATTGTACTTTCTTCATCCTAACCTCCTCAGTGTTGCTATTCTTTGAGTTTTCTTTATTTTCCTCCAAGAACAAAGAACGTTGATAAGAGGGGATGCAGTAGTCGTGTTTTTTTTTACATTTTAAGCATCATTGTTCAAATGCAACTCATGATGAGGACGACGACGACGACGACGACGATGATGATGGTGGTGATGATTACGACGAAGATGATGACGATGACCTCATGGCTTTGAGGATGGTGATGAAAGTGTTTGTGTTCGGTTATTCTGAATGACAATTAAACATATTTACGACTGTCTCTCATTCCTATTCGACTGGTTATTTGCCTACGAAACACCGAAACTTGGCTGAGTGCGCAACAATTAAATGTTCAACGAAGACGAGAAGGTGAAAGAAATACAAGTGTAAATAAACTGTTGTTTTTCTTGTCGCATTCCTTTGAGAGCAGCATCTTAATCAATAGTTCACTTGTTAAGAGCGGATCTGAAGGATGGTCTCTTTACTTGCTGCTGCTCTTCAGAGGATTTCGCTTTTGTCTCGAAAGCTGAAACCAGGTTCCTGAAGGAGGATGGAAGTCTGCTTCTTTCCTTCTGTTCTCTTGGAACTTCAACAGAAGAATTAGTTTTGCTTTGGAGACGCTGGTTGCTCGTCTCTGCAGATTTTTCATTTTCAATTGATTTTACGGGTTTGGAACTTTGAGTGTCAGATGGATTTGAAATTGACGATCGAACGCTGTGACTTTCGGATTCACTTCCTTTGTCCTGAAGCGCATTCCCAAGGCTTTTTCTTGCCTCGAAGTTCGATTTCAATTGTTGGAGTTTTGATGTTTGACTGGAAAGCTGCGATGAACTCACTGAAGATGGTTTCTGATTGTTGATAGGCGAAGTGGACAAATCACATTCAGGCGTGGACTGCTTTGTCTTGGTATAATCAACGCCAAAGTCGAACAAACGTTTGGTCTCCATGGCGGGAGGTTTCAATGATAACGAACGACCCCTTGTCGATGTTTTCTGTTGTGTGTTTTGAGCATTTTCAGGCAAACATGTGGAAGTCTGTTCGATCTTTGTTGTTGTGGAAGGCGAATTGAAAGATTCATTGTCTTTTGAATGATGTCTGATTGCAGCATCTTCCGAAGATTCTTTGCTAATCAACTCTTCCGAGGTGCCTTTGGCTCCAATATTCTTGATGTAGAGGTCCTTCACAGTGGGCTTTGAATCTTTTGATCTGATAGAAGGTGTCTCAACTTTGGAGGCTGCCGTAGATTTTGAGAGTTTGTTGATTAATTCGGTTCTGCTCTGAGAATCGACTTTCTTCGAGTTTTTTGCATCAGAATTTGTGAACCTGTTCTGGCAGGCTTGGACGACCTCATTGCTTAGAGACATGACGGTCTTCAAGTTGTCTTTATTTGGTCTAGAATGAAAGGCAGAGGAAGACACGGATGACATGAAAGAAGAAGAGACAGACTCGGTTTCAGTTGCTGAATCATCATGATGGAAAGATGACTTTCTAAATGAATTTGATTCGTGTGGTCGTGGGGTTGCAGCTTCGTCCCTTTCCGACTCTTCCAACTCTCCGTTGATTCTTTCGAACGCTCTGTGACTTGAAATGGTTGCTTGTCCTGGAATGGCGTTTAATTTGGAGTCTTCGGATCCTGCTCTGCTGGATGGAGCCTCAACATCAGTTTGACAACTGGAAGATACGGAGGAGGGCTGCTTCGGGCGGTGTTTGACATCTGAGTGGTAATCCAGAGATATTTCGGCAGCTTTACCTGTTTGAGTAGATTCATCTTTATGAATTGTTGTGGATTTGTCGACTTTTTCCGTAAATATCGTCGTTTCAGTTGCAACATCTGAGAAACACTTAACATCTCCAAGAAAGAATTCGTCGTTTTCAGAAATAGATGGACATATGCCTTCTCTGGACTCAACAGGGACTCTTTCATCTTTTTTTTCCAACACTTGATCATTTAATTCAACGTTCTGAACGTTTGCATGAGCAGCAAACGCTTGTTCATTTGCAAGTATCACATCATTGACTTGACCTGTCTCATCAAGCTGCGTTTGATTTAAATTTCCTGTTTCTGATGCTATTAATGAAATCTCTTGAACAATCGAAAGATTTTCTGGGTCCTGACAGGTAAGAGGCAAATTTCTACTCACCTCGATTTGCTCCTCAACTTCTCTGGCTATGAGTTTTTCGTAGTTTCTTAACAATGTTTTCTTAGCCAAACGTTCGAGCAGCTTCGAGAGGAGAAGTTGTCTTAGACTTGTTTTTATCTCAAAAGTTATCATTTTACTTGATTCTTCATTCCTCATCATTTGACACCTGGAGCACATAGCTCCTTCTGAAGATTCGTTGAATGTTCTGTCGTTGTGGTCGTCATCGTCATCGAAATCGTCATCGTCATCTTCAAGGATCTTATGGAGAGGAACCTCAACGGATATGTTTTTTCTGTAGTTTGGAATGTTAATAGAAAGACGAACGATTTTATCTTCTTTTCTTCCTGTAGCCGATTTTACTCCAATTCGAACTATTCCACTTTGGCGAGGACAAGTGTCATCAGCGTTACCTCCAGGTGTATTCACACTGGCGCTTGTTGTTGTGTCATCGTGGTTCATCTCCGGAAAAGCTAGGATTAAAACACAACCCGATTTCAATTCGAGTAAAGAGAACAACACGAGTTAAAATGAGTCTTGCCGACCCGTTTAGTTCTTCAACGCTATTTTGTTTGCTAATAGTCGACAAACGGTTACAGAATTAATCCGAACTAAGGAGGCAAACATTAAATGACAAGATGCTTAACCTACAAACTCTGGTAGGTTGGTTGCTCTGACCGAAAGAAAGCTTCGAGTTCTGCTGTTTCTCCGCTGGTCTGCCCTAGTGAAAAGGAGCTTCAACATTAGCACATGCTTTTATGAGCGCATACCTGATCAGCTCCACTCTCCTTCTCATTATCTCTTTATTTCAATCAATTATTCTTCCATCTTCAGAACTTTATTTTGTTCCAGGTATTTAGAGTTTTTATTAGATTGATGCTTATTTATGTTCTCGTTCGTCTAAATCACGTGCAGACTCAAAAGTGGCTAAATATCAGTGATCTATATTCTTGGTTTTATCTACGAATTTCTTAAATAATTTGTTTGCGATTATTAAGATTAATATTTATTAGCATTTGCAAATGAAATTATTATCGAATCAATTATTTACCATTTTTATTGCATTTTGACTCATTCGAGAATTCATCCGAAAGAGGTGGATATCAAGGCAGGTTTGAGATGCATGCGCTGAGTTCCATGAATCAACTTTCTTCAAAATTAGTGAACACCTTTGTGCAATATTGTTCTTCAAATCATTACATGACGATGTTAATTATTGAGGCAACGAATTAAAACATACTTACTGGCGACCACAACCTCAAGTCAATTGACAATGTCCGTAGCAAATATCTCACCTTCCTCAAGATTAATTATTTGAAGTGTAGTTAGTATTGTTTATTGCTGGTTGAATTATTATTATTGTTATTATTATTATTACTATTATTGTTATTATTATTATTATTATTATTACTATTATTATTATTATTATTATTGTTATGGTTATTATTGTTATTGTTATTATTATTATTACTATTATTATTATTATTATTATTATTATTATTATTATTATTATTATTATTATTATTATTATTATTATTATTATTANATATAATAATAATAATAATAATAATAATAAATAATAATAATAATAATAATAATAATAATAATAATAATAATAATAATAATAATAATAATAATGTCATAGACTGTAATAATGCAAGTCAGATTTTCTAAAGAGAATGAATCCACGTTTCAGGAAATTGTCGTCAATGAAATCTTCGTTCCCTTTTTGGGAATGGGATATTAAGTTTCCTCTTGAAATTCTGTAATTTCATTTTGTTTACACTCAGTTTACCTTTATTTATAATCATTTTTTGGTATGATATATTTACTGTAAAGAAATAAAGAATGAGAAATAAAGTTGAAAATAATAAAATAAAATAAAAGATAAATTTGGAATAGAGATTAGGGAAAGATAACGATTTAGATCAGGGATGTGCTCTGACACTGAAACAATTATTCAACAAGAATTCATGTCTGCAGAGAGGCGATTTAGATCGGATCTTATTATTGCTTTATTATTATTATCTTATTATTGCCTTATTAATATTATCATCTTATTATTGCTTTATTATTATTAGCATCTTATTATTGCCTTATTAATATTATCATCTTATTATTGCTTTATTATTATTAGCATCTTATTACTGCTTTATTATTATTGGTATCTTATTATTAGCATCTTATTATTGCTTTATTATTATTATCATCTTATTATTGCTTTATTATTATTAGTATCTTATTATTGCTTTATTATTATTAGTATCTTATTATTGCTTTATTATTATTAGCATCTTATTATTGCTTTATTATTATTGGTATCTTATTATTGCTTTATTATTATTAGCATCTTATTATTGCTTTATTATTATTAGCATCTTATTATTGCTTTATTATTATTAGCATTCTTATTATTATTATTATTATTTCTTTGCCATTATCAACCGAAGAAACTCTTTTCCTGCAGCGCCTGTTGCGTTTTTTTCAACAGAGCTCCCTCCATATTGATACCACGTGTCCGCTCCAAAACACATTATCCAAATTCCAGCGTTCTTTGCTTCGAACATGGATTTTAATTGTCGGCCATTTTACTCAAACACCCTCACATGTGAGTCCAAATTTCTTTCTCAGAAGAAAAACCACATCGTAAACATAGCAAGAGATTCATCTGTTCACTTCTGACAGGCTTCGAACAAAACTTATCACTTGGAGAGGACGACTTAAAACGAAAACAATATGTTCTTTTATTTATCCTTTCATTTTTTTCTCATCACGCCTCATAGATTCCTAGGATTTTGCGTCAGTCGCACATAAATCAAACGTCTGAGAACCACTGCTTGGAAATGACAAAACGACACTTGCTCAACGGTAATGCATGGAAATTATGGAGTTGCTTGATTCCAGATTGTTCCAGACATCTGAGACGATGTGGAATCACTACATCAGTTATGAGTGTATCGATTTCGCTCAGACATAACAATCTTTACTATTTTATATTCTCCACTCTTAATATCGCCACATGATGTTCATAAGGACATGATTATACTTCTTAGCATTCCACTTGAAAAGATATGTTTGAGACAAAAAAAAGCGAGTTAAGCATTCCATCATTCACTTGACTCTGTCATAACTTTCAATCCCTCAGTATATCGGCCATGTTTTGGCAGAAACGTACATTTCCCAAGAGGTTTTACTCCTCGTCTGTAAAAAGTGCAACAAAAGATTTTTTAATGTTTTCTTTATCTGATTTATTTTCTCCATCTTTGTTAAAATACAGTCAAACACGCACTATATTTTGAGATTCCGCTATCTCGATTCACTTCAGGTGGATTCATTTACGAATTCTCCGATGAGACCACCACCACCTTCATAATTTACTCCAATATTTTTCCACCAGCATCCACACGTTGAAGAAGCATTTAAGTTACGACAAAAAGATAGATTCGCACTCAGTTTTTTTCTCTATGATCTTATTTCGACTCTGCTTTCGCTGGTAAAGAGAGAATTGTTTGAATGCCTAGAAGTTAGCGTTTCAGATTCGATGATTAGCAAACTACGTTTCAAAATCGAAAGAGTTCATTTAAAAAGAAGATAGCTTTTTTGACCTCCGGATGAATATAGGCTGGAGACCTTGCTGTTATTTCATCCGTAAAATGGGTCAGCAAATCAAATATTTTGTCAAAAAATAAATTAAGAGAAAAATAACTCCTGCTGCATTTAGCCATCACCAACTGTGCCGAACACGCTTCTGTTTCTTGGGAACGATAGGAAAACAAAGCAACTGATTTCTTCTTGTCAATGAGACACAAACAGTTCAAACAAATAAACAAGAACTCCATGATAAAATAATCATTATCGATAGACACTCTTTAATCTAATTTGTTTTAACATTAATAATGAACCTAGTGATCATTACAACGATCAAATTCATTCAAAAGTTCATAAAATCATTAAGAAAACAGAAAAAAGCAACTTGTGATTTCAAAAAGCCTGAGATATTATTGAATCTTTCAGTGGAAATAACTTAAATTTTTCCAAAGAAATCACCAGAAAGATCGATGGGAAACTATTTCGACTGTAAGAGAATTATTAATCAATAATTACTTCATTACTTCATGCATAATGTTATGGTATGCATAATAATTCATGTTTGGAAAGAATGTTAAATATAATCGAAGGCCAGAAGATCTTTTGTTCGACCCGCGAAATCAAGTTGGACTGACGAGAGCTGGAATCTTTCGACATCTCAACAACATCTCCAATGCCAAAAGTTGAGATTATCTAGCTGTTTCAGCCTCTAAACTAACTATTTGTTAATTATTAACTTTTATTAGCTAGGAAACGTTTCGTGTTTGTTGAGTCTTGCAAGGAGTGCCACAGAAAGCGCGGAATAATCGCAAGTTTGAAAACTTCTCAATGCGGTGCACAAATTGAAAAACAATTTTATCTTAGCTGAATATAATTTAAACTTTTCTCTTAAGTAAATTAAATATATAACTTCGACAATAAGTTAACAAAAACGGTGCTTCATGTTCATGAGGATGACGTGGTCTCCCTTCACAGAGTCAGTGGAGTCGGCAATTCTGAAAATAGGTCCAGGAGCCTCACCTATTGATATCAAAAGACACACCAGTGCTTGATTTGCTTTCCTGACCCTCATCATCAATTGATCTTAATTGAATTTAAAAAAACACAAAATAAATAAGGAAATCGAGCAACTCATAAATGCTCCATCTCAACTGACTCAGCTGAAAATACATGAAGGAATCAATTTTAAGCTCATTCGGTGTTTCAATCCGGTAAATTTGATGATAAAACTTAGCAAGCGTTGCATTTATCGATAAAATCATCGCCCCCGAATCAATGACCTTGCTTTACTTTGGCTAGCTTTTACTCGATTACTTGTCGAAGTTAAAATGGCACAAAGTCCTTCATCCTCTGTAGTTTTTCGTCATAAGTCTCCCAAACAGTCATATTTATCCAGATATGACAAATTCTTCCTAGCAACTACGAATTCAGTGCTACTAAACACCTCCCTTGCACGTTCAAGCCAATCACTCTACAAACTAGAAACTAGACTCTAGAAACCACTGTGCTACCCTCGCTGCTAAACAAACCTTTGCGCTTTTTAAACTGTTAATATCACCCTGGAAGTTCTAGGAACATTTGTTTCAAGTCTATATACAATATATCAAAAGTGATTTTATTGCAAGAAATCACCAAATCAAAACAAAGTCATTGCTTCCAACAAGAATAACAACTGTCCCCTTCCTAGGTTAATGTGTACAGTTCAATCAGTGTAAGCCAATAATTGTCGTCCGCGATTCTAATATGACACACAAATTCCGTACAACTGATTACAAAATCCCTGAATGGACATTTAAAAAACGCTTCTTCTACCAGCTGGCTTTGATAAACAAGATTCGCTTGCAGAAATGTACAGATGGCGGATGAGAACTGAACGCAAGTGACGAGGAATGATTAAGTTGCCGCTCGGAACGCACACTTCAGACGAACCAACTAAATTGTGGGATGGACATCACAAATACAACGAATGAATTCAAGGAATCTATCAAATAGTTCCCGTAGACAGAAGCCATTAAACGACAACGTAAACAAAACATGCTTCCGCTGAGAATTGGAGACAAGAACAACAGTCAACTCCAAACGTCTGAACAGAACACAGAACAGCCCTCTGCTAAGCTCACTTAAATTACGATGAAATGGCAATTGGTTCATTATTTGAATTCTGGAACACGAGGCACAGCTTGAGTGACTTCCAACAAATTGGTCGTTTGCCCACAACACGGGCAGTATCTCATGTCCATCATGAACATCACGTCCGGATGTACTGGACATCTTCTACTGAGTCTTCCTACTATAGCATAATTGCACAACTTGCAAATTACCCATTGTTGGGGCCTATTACAGATGCATTCTTCGTCTGCTATGGCCATAGTCGCCGCCGGTTTCTGTCGAAAAACGATTTCATACTAACAATATCCCAGCATGAAATGGCTAATAGCGTAACAATTCCAATAAATATCCAACCGGCGCTCGTTTCATTCTGAAAACAAATACCACTCGAAAACTGAACGACCAACCCAAGCTACAACGTGTGACTTTGGAGGCGACCGGCACAAATAAATATGGGTCAAAACTTTGAATTGCCATAAATTGCAAAATATTATTTAACATGTGTAAAGAGGTTAAATCATAAATATTGGTTTAAATTCAAATAAATCAAATCCAGACCGACGAAAACCAATGTAAAATTAATTTAGGAAATAAAACTGAAATTTGTATTATTTTGTTATTTGTTATATTTATTTAAGATTATATTTTAAAAATCATTTGTCACAGCTTTAATTTCATTTCGTTTAACAATTGTATTAGTGCCAAAACAAATTACTGGTATCTGCACGTAGCGGACATGGCTGCTCTCAAGCCCTACGCAGGAATTAGAGGTCGTGCATATTTCTTTCTTATTTTTTAAGTGAAATCTGGAATCATTTGAACGCGTGGTTTGTGTACTTTTCGTAATCGAAATACGCAAAAAATCAAGACTTAGTATGTCTGGCAGATGAGATAATGTGAATAATATCGCAACAATTTTTAATACAAATTAGGCTTGAAGATATCGCGAATTCTTGGATTGGAGGCTTTGGATAAGCGCAACAACCACACCGATGTCGTGAAAGGTCAATATGACAACCTTGCTGCATACAAAAGAGGAAAAGGTGGTCGGGCATCATTCAGCGGAGTAGTGGCCACTGTTTTTGGATGCTCAGGATACGTGGGAAGATATGTGACACATAGACTAGGTAATTTTTATGAATTGAAAATAACCTTAATTTGTTACAGTTGTCAGAAAATCTTTGCACCATATAAGCTGTTTCATGGCCTTAATCAAATCAATCAATGAACCGATTTTAGGATAATGTCATTGAATGCTAACACTATTGTGCATTACATTACATGCTTTGAGTGACAATCATTTCAAACACTAGGAAAAGTTGGATGCCAAGTCATATGCCCCTACAGAGGAGATCCATATTATTTAAAAGAAATCAAACTTGCTGGTGAACTTGGTCAGATCTTGTTTTTGGTAATTACTTGACTTATTTTTATTTAAATTACATTTCAATTTATGGTGATGAAAATGTTTGCATGAAATATTGTAGCCTCAAATATAGCCAATTCTAGCCATTGATCCTGGCTTATTTAATCTTTGATGTACTGAATAAACTTCAAAAAGTGACATTTCTTTCACAACAGCCATTTGACTTAAGAAACGAAGAAAGCATTAAAAAAGCAGTCAAATATTCAAATGTTGTCATCAATCTGGTTGGTCTTGATTGGGAAACAAAGTAAGAAAACTTGTTGGAATAAGGCTTTTAATTATTGGTTCCTCTGCCTTTTTTTTAGAACACATTTTTTGCTCACATTTCCACTCAACTTTCATTTTATTGCCTTTGCAGTCAGATAATTACAGAGCATCTACTTGCAGGAACTTCAAGTTTGCAGACGTGCACGTGGACGGAGCACGGAGGCTGGCAAGAATTGCAAGGGAGAGTGGTGTGGAGAGGTTCATTCATGTCTCCCATCTTCTGGCCAGTCCATCTCCAAAGAAGATATACATGAGCAAGCCAAGTGGATTTCTCACATCAAAGGTTTGATAGCAAAGCATGTTAGAACAAAAAGCATGATTTTGAACAATTATTGTTGCTTATGACATGATTGGCTAGTGTGGTTGCAATTCCTATGCATAACTATAGAGGAACAGTTGTTCTGAGTCATGTTTGCATTTCGTCTTGCGACTTTAAAGAACGGTGGTGTTTGTGACTTGACTTGCATTACCTCGAGCAATAAACAAATTATTAAATTCATCTGATACTAGGCACAACTGTGTGTAAATTTCATTCCTAATATAAAATGAGATATTTTATGATGTCTGTTTCAGTTTGAAGGGGAATTGGCTGTTAAAGAAGAATTCCCAGATGCTACTATATTTAGACCTGCAGACATCTTTGGCAAAGAAGATAGATTCCTGTCTTACTATGCTAGCAGATGTTAGTACGTTGTTTAAGTTTTTGAACTTCATAAAAAAAAGACAAATTGTTGCATAAAAACAAATGTCATAATATTCAGGGAGGAGAGCAAGAGGGTGCCTGCCATTGTGGAAGAAAGGAGAGTTGACAAAAAAGAGGCCAGTTTTTGTAAGTGAATTTGTAATGAATATTTAGAGTTGTCTGGTGACACGTGTCTGTCCACGTCAGTTGTCCGATGTGGTCGAGGGAATCACGGCATCGGCTTTGGATCCGACCACGGCCGGAAAAGAATATGATTGTGTCGGGTAAGATACACCTCCCTTTTGATTGTTCAAAGCAAGGATATTTACTTTTCTGAGTCAACCAATTCTCTCTATATATATATAACAATTTCGATTATGTTTGCATTCATTTCCTGATATCCTATAATGTCTCATGAAATGTAATCTCGATGAGTCATACTTGTGCCACTCACAAGGCTTTGTAATTCAGATTTTTATTTACAGACCTCACACTTATCTCTTGAGCGAGATGACTGATTACTTCTATAGATGCATGAGATATGAGAATTTCAAGAGAATCCACATCTCACCTCTTTATCTGTGAGTATTACTATCAGCTATTACATTTCTGGCGTGACATTCTGTATCCCACCTGCCCAGAGCCAAGGTCAAGTTCATGAGCTATGCCCCATCTTATCCGCTACTGAATTTTGACAAGCTGGAAAGGGTAAATCTTCTACCATTTCTCCAATGCAATAAAACCTGCAAGAAATATTAATACCAACAGGAGCATATGGATGACATCCCATTAAGTGACCACGACCTAAGAGACTTGGGAGTGAAGCTGACAAACTTGGAGTCTGTCACTCATCTTGAACTAAAACCTTACAGGCTCCACACCTACTATGAGGAGAGTGTTGGAGAGTTTCCTGACCCTGCCCCTCCAGAGCGACTTGTGCTGTAGCTCCAAAGACACAACAAAACCCAAGAAATTTCGATCTAGGACATGTTTTAGAGGGAAATTTTAGCAAAAAATCAGCCTAGCCTAATGTTTTAATAATTCATTTATGTTGTGCAAGAGTGCCTTGGTTTCTGGATTCAATAGAGTTGAGTCTTCAGCTGATGCTTGAAGAGCTCTTGTTGGTTGAGAGTGAGATAGGAGAAGCCTCGGTCGATCTATGGACTGGATGGTGAGGATGGACAAAGGTCAGGGATTTGGAGGAGGTGAATACGAGAGTCGGCATGTTGTTTTTGGAACATTGTAAGGAATAAGAGGCAGATGTGCTATGGGGAAGCGAGCTTCAGACAAGAATAGGCTAGACCACAGAGAGCAAAAAGGAGACCCATGGGGATGTCAGACCTCCCAGATTGCAAGACTTTACATGTTTTGCCAGCCCAGTTAACAATTGAGTGCATATGAAATTTTTATTTCCCAAATGAGGCCAAATTAGATTCACTAAGTGGTTAGCTATGCTCACATGACAAACGGACATCACCGAACCCAGACAATTTTTCACAAAAGTTCATTCTCCCACAAGGTAAAGCACCGCTGTGGCGTTTTACCTAATTTTATGAAAAACAAACTTGTTCCATCTCTACGGCAATAAATAAAAACAGATCACAAACGCCATGATTAAAAGTGGGGATGCACGTCTTAATCATTTGAAGTCAAGACTTTGTTCCATATTCTTAGGGAGGTGGCCAAAGACATTTATGCTATCCATATAAAAAATAATTAAGGGTGCAAATAGAGTGAAAGTACAAATTCGAATGTTGTCCACCAACATTGGACTCCAGTATTTAAATCAAATGTCTGCAAAGAAAAACTCCAATTTAGTCGTGGCCTTGTCCATTTTTTGGCTCTTAGCATGAAATTCTGACCTAGAAGAGTTGCATCCCAGGATCTAAGCAAGTTTGAGAGCTGGTTTTGAAAAAGAAAAAAATGAATACCAAAAACCTGAATTGATTTAAAAATTAGTTTATATTAATATCTACCTTCTAAAGACTCAATAGCATAGTATTGCACATCTATGTCAGGATCTGCCTTCAATTTTTGGAGACATGGTTTCACATGAGAGTGGAGGAAGCTGAGAGACCAAATAACATATTAAATTATGACAAATGAAAGATCACAAATTTTCTGTAAATCTTACTTTTGGTCAAACATTGGTCCAAGCTTTTGAAGTGTCTTGGCAACATTGAATCTGACGTTGGCCACAGCATCCCCGGCCAATGCCAAAACAGTTGGCATCATCAATTTTATTGACAAATCTGATCCACAAGCTTCTGCCAATAACTGAAAATTTGATGGTATCATTATGATTAATTCATGCCTTCATGTACTGATTACTGAACAATTAGAGTGAGGCTAACATTAATGCTGAAAAGACAAGTCAAACGATGCAGATAGTTCTGGTCCTTTGACATCTGCAAAACTTTTGGGATTGCTGTGCCCTGAGCCCACTCCAGACCAAACTTCTCAACTAATTTCTTCAAATTAAGTGTAGCAGCCTCTCTGATGGCATAGACTGGAAAACATATGTTTTAAAAATATACATTTACAAAACAATGCCAACAATCGCTTAATACCATGATCTAGCAGCCATGCCATGAATAAAGAGTTCAGCTTGTCGTTGAAGAATTCCACACCCTGAAAATCAATACACAAGCCTATGTAATTGCGAGACGTGCATTAAATTATTTCCATTCAAAATCACATCTTGCGACACACACCAGTTGTCCGGCCAGCAGAGGCATGTACTCGATTATGGCAAGACGTACTCTCCACTTGGAGTCTTCTGCCAGCTCCACGATGGCTGGCAATATGCTCTGAGAGAGTTGTTTCACTCCAATCACCTACGATCGAATTTACAAATAATGAAAAATGCTTCACAGCTGAAAATAGACATGACAGGAAAAAAATTGATGTCTTTATGGGAAGTGGTACCACACAAATACGTGGTCAATTTAAATTCAGAACCTCATTGACTCTTTCCAAGTTTGAAATGATGTTAAGTCGAACTTCTGGGCAATCGTCCTTCAATTGGGTGAGGAACAGTGGCAACAAATGCTCAATGGTGCTGAAACATTTTTAGCTAATTTATCCCAATGATATCGAGGTTGGTGAGTAATTTAATACAATGGTTATTGGAAATGATGACAGAAATGTGCTTAACAGTTGCATTTGATCACAAAAAAGAACACAAAGCAGCTGTCATTAACATGCAACATTCTTTATCGATGGTGAATTACTGTTAAACTCGATGAAGCATTGGTGCTGATGACATTAAATATTCTCACTTATCCTTTCCCAGTACTGTGGATAGACCCATAATGACAGATGCAAGAGCAGACTTGACATGAGTGTTTGAATCAGAAACGAGCTCCTTGAGACAAGGTAGGATGCTGGTCATTATAATCTGCTCTCTGTTCTCAGCAGGCAAATTTTCACAGAAATCTAGAAAATGAAAAATTCATCTTGATTTATTGACTCTACAATCGACCAACATAAAATCCAGTCTATTATTCATCAAGAGAACGAGCAACCGTGTCATGCACTTTTCTCTTTCACATAAACCACGAATTCATTCACTCACCTTTGACCTTCTGAGCAGCAGCTGCTCGTACCTCTGCCTCGCAATCTTTCAGGAGATTTTGAAATGCTGGCACCAATTCATTCTTTGTCAGCTCAGGACCAACAGCCTTTTGGAGCTAAATAAATCATGAATTTCAATTGTAAGTTATGGTTATATAAAGTGGCATGCCATAGAGCATAATTTTGGTGATTTTTTGTGATCTCTTAAGTTGACAAACAGTCATGACTAAAAATAATGACTTAATAGAACAGACCTCAGTGAACTTGTCAGCAATCATGTATCTGACTCTCCATGACTTGTCACCAGCAGCCTCCTTCAGTGTTGGCATGACAAGATGCTCGGTGTCTTCAGAGGACAGGAGAGAAGCTATGCTCCCACAAGCCTCAATAGCCAACAATCTCACTGAGTCCTGTGGTCAATGTAAGCATATATACCAGTTTTAACAGTTTTTAAGAGAACTTCCACAACACTTCAGTATTTCTATAATAAGAAATTTTGAAAAGCAAAATGCCCCATTAGAGTACATAAAAATCATTTTAATTAAAGTCAGTTAATAAATATTCAACAAATAAGACACCTGTTCATCACTAGCCAGGGCTGTGAAGAGTGGTACAAGATCAGACTTTAGGTATTCCAATTCTATGACTTTAGCAAACTCCCCGAGCTTTGATGCAACAGCTCTCCTAACCATTGGTGTGTCATCACCACAAAGATTTCGAAAATTTCTGAAACAAGTAGAGTGAAGATGCTTACTTAATATTACATAAAAAAATTCCACTTACATTGTGGAAATTATGTAAATTATTAAAATAATATCTAATCATTCTCATGATTATGTCTCATTGATCAACTTACTGCCTAAGTTCCATTTTGATTGGAGCTGACACCCTGGGATAGCAAACACTGAATAGTCCACAAACTGACATGCGTGAAGTAAACCAATCTCCTGTAGCCAGTCTCTTCACAAGGGGAACAAAATAGGTTTCCAAATCTGCTGAAGAATGCTGGGCTGAGATGATACGAAGAGATTCAACTGCTTTGTCCCTGACAACCGTTTCTTCGACTGTTGCCAAGCTTTCAAGAGGTGGCTAAAAACATACTCCAATGCCAAACTCTCACAATAACAAAATTGTAAACAAAGCCTTTCAAACCCTCACCAGCAATGTATAAACATATTCGGAACCTCCAATGAGGTTGGTGAATGTACCTAACTGTTCAGCCAAGGCCAGTAACACTTCATCCTCGTCATAGATTGTGTCTAGAACAAGAATTAACTGACCGCTTACAATATATTTACAGCTGTTAAGTGTACAATGTAATCCAAAGGAGAAAAACCTGTTAAGAAGGGAATGAGTTCTTTTCTAGTTCGTTCCACTCCTAAAGCCAATGCGATCGTTGACAGCTTTTTGATGCTATTAAGTCGCAGCTAAAATAGAATACCAAGTGCTAGGATTTAACTTTTGCAAAAGTTTAGCTGGTAGACCGAATGAGACAAAACAAGGAACAAAGAAACCATCCCTTCAAACCAAATAGTTTTAAATACCTGAACATCTTCGTTACGTAGTTCATCAATCAAAACCGCAATTGGGTAAAGAGAATCGTCGCCTCCCGGAGAGTCACTAGCAGCCATTTTCCGTGAATTAATATCTGATAATGGCGGTCGCAGAGAGGGTAAGATGGATTACCAATGCAGTCGCAAGGCGATATTTGCTTCACTAAATTAAATTCTGTTTTGAGCCATAATGTAACATTTTTAAAAATCTATTTAAAAATAAATTAAGTATTAAAATCTTTAAAAATTAAAATCCATCTGAAATTAGTTAGAAATTCTTCTAATTGGCATAAGATAAGTAAAAATTTAAGTATGTACTTAAAATTATACAAATTACGTTTGTTCCTACATTTTAACAACTAACAATTTAGTGACTAACAGATCTGCCAGCCATGAAAGGATTTTCACAAAAATGCACTTCAACGTATGTGTACATACGGGATAACCAGATTATTCAAAAATCATGTGTCACCATATAACCAACATGCAGCTAAGTTCAGAGTTTGTGATTTATGACCCCAATCCCCATTGATAAATTGACTGCGATTACCTTAAAGCAGCAAAGCACAACCTAGGCATGCCCTTCGCTGTCTCCACTCTAATCTGAATAGCTCATTGCCTCTACTCTTAACCAAAAGCAGCAGAGTGCTAATTTAGACAGGCACATGTTGTCCAAACATCGAGCTATAACATAACAATGGTTTAGTTGCGGTCAAAGCACTTCTGGTTTTATTAGGAACAATTAAAGATGTGGTAACGATATTAATGCACGATAATACGAGACTGATCAGAAACAATCAACTGCTTTCTTTTTCTTCAAAATTGTATCCGCCTTCAGTGAGCTTTAAATAATTTGGATCAACGCATCCAGGAATATCAGAATTGGTTAAAGATTGTCTGGTAATTTTCAGGCTCATCTTTGGAAGTGGTTTGGTGATAATGAATTGATTTTCATGGGTGGGTGCAGACCTAATCCGAAAAGAATAGTAGATAAGCAATAATAAATATTGAAAAGCAAATAAACAACTTTAAAGCATATAATTAAATGTATTTAATTAAAAAAAAATTGAATGAGAGCGAGTGGGATTTCAGTTCATGAATACAAATATTTCAACCTGCCAAGTGAACTAAAGTTTTTTCTTGCCCATTTCAAGTAGCTGAACTTTGCTGATCCTAAAATGCGTAACAACTAATATATTAACTTAGACAATATTTGTAGTGGTCAATAAATATTTTATGAAGAAAACTAATGAAAAGACCAATCACAAATGTGAAGGACAACTTGAACTGAATTTTGAGAATTGCTCACAATGCATTATCACATTACATTTAAATAAAATAACAACGATTAAACATTTAAAGTGAAAATATCGCACACACCAATTTTATCATATCAACATTTCCATGCACAAAGCAATGTAAATGAAATCCTTTAAGCATACAAAATAAATCAAATATTGTTAAAAATATTGTTAAACCAAATTTTTATAAGCAGAGTGGTACGTTTGAAAACCTGGTAACTTAGTGTAATTATAAATATTGAAATATATTTCAATTAAAAACAGAAAGAATGCATTTTTAAGACGAAGCATTTCACCTGCAGGAACACCTGGGTTGAAAATTCCAATGACGAACCAAACAATAAGGACACACAAGAGACTAATTAATGTGTACATCCAATCAATGAGAAAAGCTGATACCAGGCAGCAAACAGCCTGATTAAATTAAATGAAAATAATTAAAAACTCGGATAAACTAAAAATTCGAATTCAAAAGAGTAGAATTAAGCATTGAAAAATTGATATTAAAAGTTTTCACTAGATGAGTCCTGATACTGTAAAAAAAACAGGAAGTTTAATCAGTACAAGAACATACTCCTATCAGGGAAACAAAGGGATGACAAATGGTTGCAAAGCTCCACTGAACTGACATTTCAAACATCAGATCAACATCTTTTTGCAGGTCAGAATCTGAAATGATGAAGTTCGATGAAGATTAATGATTTTGAGATTCAAAACAACATCATCAATCCACAAGATTTTCCAAATAGGCAACAACCGAAGAAAATCTTAACATGCAGATAGTAGCAGCAACATACGTTATATTCACAATAAAATGGATTACATATGCACTAGCTATATATTAGATATAATTTCACCAGATGCAATCATGTAATATAAATATATGGTGGTTGCAGTTGAAAATGTCAAGTGGATTCATAGATTGATAGATTTACAAGATTTACAGATGCACATGTTTATTGAAGCTGAAAAGAAATCTAAAGAGCAAAAATGACGGCAAAATAAAAGACTTGAGCACGAATTACCATTATTTTTTAAAATCTAAAAGACAACAACATAATTGCTGAAATATTGCACCCCACATGCATCTAGAAACACACAACAAGCACCTTTCTTAAATCTGACCGAACAAGCAATATAATATGGATAAAGCATCTAGTTGGACTAACCAACGACGTCTTCGTCTTTAATTATGGAGCCATAACTAGGAAAGATTTTTGAGGTTTTGGCAGGCTCTTGGGATTCAAATTTGTGTTTTTGGTTAGACACCACTTTACATAGATTAAGACATTCTGTTCTTACAAACACATTTACTATAATTATACATCATGAAGCAAATATTAACTAGTTAAATATCAACTAACAATAACTGACAATAAAAAGTTACAAAGTCTGAATTAAATTCACTAAAGAACCTTCTTTAGATTTGTTAATGTCAGACTTTCTTTTGATCTTTGATTTGCTTTCAGGGACAATGTTTTGTCTAATGGACATGCAGAGCTCAAAATAAGAATAGTTCACAAAGGCATATGCTATTAAGTACAGCACAGTGGTTATGACACTGAGGCTGTTAAGATGCCCAAACAAGAGGAAGACTGTACTGACTCCTGCTAGAGATGAAGTCGCCAGGAAGGGAACTTGGTTTGGTCCAGTCTAATTACATGGTATTATTTATACATTATTTACGGTAATTATTGAAAAAGTAGGTTAAGTAGCATTTCTGTTATAAGATAAATGAAGTTATTCGGTGCAAAGTATTATTCGCTGATTGTTATAAATATCAAATTTTCTAATTTTCTTTATTATAAAATACAAAATATGCCAATGACTAACCCCTTTAGAAAGGGGATTTAGAAAGGTTATGACCCTGTCAGCAGCCACTCCCATAAGTGCAGTTGGGCATCCACACAGGTTACCAACAGCTGATGAAAGGGACAGTTGGTACAGTCCAACTAACCATAATACTTGAGTGGCAGATACCTGCGCATGAAAATTATCTATAATATAAAACAGAAAGTGCATGTGTATATCTGTCTGTCCCAAGAACTCCTCCCAAACGGTGAACAGTAGCGACTTGAAATTTGCACATGTCTCTATGCCCTTCTTAGGTCAACTGTGCTATTTTCAACTTTCAAGTTTTCCAACATTCACCTACTCCTAAATCGCATACGAGCTTTAAACTCGAGAGCTACTGGGAGCAAGGAGCATAGTTAGTCCAAATCATCTTAGTTAAATAAATAAATAAACGATGGCAGAACGAGTTCGAGTCCCGTTACTGGGGCACCGTCCTAGTCGCCCAGTTCTTTGAGGGCAAGTAACTGTCTGAATTTGAAGGACGTAAATAATAAAATTAATTATAATGGATAAAAAATGTTTGACTGGCGAAGCCGGTCTAAAAAAAAAGATAATAGTTATATATAACACATCGTGTATCATGAGTGACGATCTTTGCAGATTGGAAATTTTAAACATTATTGATACGATCATTAATAATAAACTGTTATTAATGTTATTTATAAACACTGATTGAGGATTATTTTTTATAAAAAGCAGCAAAAAGGAGATGCAAAATTGATCAAACCCACCATCAAAACAAATATTAACACAAGGATGGAACAAAAAAAACAATAATTTAAATCAATTTCATAAATATATGTCATCAGCTTAAGAGTATTAATTCAATTTTAAGGTTCTAGATTCCTTTTCCCACATTTCACGCAAAAGTTGATTGTAATTAAAAGTCTTTTTTTGTGCTTTATCATTATAAAATCTCCCTGACTACAAATGAGCAGCATCTTTGACTAAAGATTAATTAAGTTCAAAGGTTAAACCTTCTCGGCAATCATGAAATCTGCTTTGAGGGCCTCTCGTGTGCACGTGAAGGAGAAAACAAATGCGAACATCAAGTAGATGGCTGAGCTGTGACAACATAAATCAATATCAGCACATGTTCAAAATCTCTTGCCAGTACAAGTTTTATCATACCTCACCAAAACAGCTGCCAAACTCCCCTTGGGAATATCTTTGGGTGGGTTTTTGACATCCCCTGCCATCTGGAAGCCTGCCAAAACTCCACAGGACATGGGAAAGAAAACCCCTAACACAGAGAAGAAATTCTCCCCATCTAAGTATCCAGGACCGGTGTTGTTTAAAAAATGTTCCTTGCTATAACCAACGACACCCTTCACTGTTAAATTAATTTGATTATTGAACCGTAACATTGGCAAAAATGTTGATCATCACGAAAAGAGGCTTTTATAATTTACTTTGAAACAGTCAATTAAGATTGCATCCCATTCATAACCCATACTGTTTACAAATATAAATTATTGTCCCTGACGTTATGATTTAAATTTACTCACCTGGATCCTTGGTGATGAAGGAACCAAGCAAGAAGTCAAAAATTGCTATGAAAAGAAGAACAATTAACAGGATCTGGAGGCCAATTAACCACGTCACTCCCAGTGCCAGAACACCTATCATCAATGATCGAAAGATTTCAGAGTGATATTTAAGTGCATTTTACTTTTAAGTTACGATTTTCAAAATCATTCAATAAATCAAATGTTCACCTAATATGAACAAGAGTGCAGTACATGCAATAAGTCTTTCAAGCCAGATATTTTTCCAAGAGAGGAGATCCAATATTGATTCTCCAAATGCCAGTACACACAGAGAACATGATATGGCCTGAAAAATATAATACTTAATACTCCTAACTCTCAAAATTATAATTATTTAATTCATATAAATTCCATATAAACCACAATTTGTATTTTTAGTTTTGATGGAGATGATGATATAATTAAAGTGCATTTCGCAACAAGATGAGAAATACTCATTCTCAGACTTACATTACTTTGAAAAAACGTACGACCTGTCCCAAGCAGTAGAGAAGAGCCACTGGAGTCGCCACTTTACTACCAAGTACATGGCGTATGAGCGTATAGACACCACCGGTGCACTCCACCTGACCCTTGTGGCATATCCCTATGGCGCTGAAAACTGTTACCACGGATACACTCTCCGTCAAAGCGATGATGATAAAAGTGAAGTCGAGACCGGCATTACCCTGCCCAAAACCAAGTTGTTAGAATGTGCTGCCATTAAAATCCGAATTGAATAAAGAAATATACCAACTACGATCCATCCTGTCCTCAAAAATATAACCACTCCAAAAATGTTGACCATGCACGACGTAAATACTCCGTCCCAAGCACCAAACAGTTTTGGTGAAAGAAGACTCAGGTCTGCTTGCCACCACGGCTCTTCTTCCGCGGGGGAGGTCTCAAAATTAGCACAATTAGTTTATAATCTAAAGGACTAAACAAATAAAATGAAGAACTACCATAATTACCTGATGACTGAACTGCTTCTGCGAATTTTCATTTAAATCCACGGATTGAAGGACATTTCCGTCGGATTTCGAATTGCTATCAACAATATCCAAGCTAGAAACATCTTCGTGGCGCTTCTCAGAAATATCCGTCTGCTCCTCCATTTGATGTAAATTGATTATCTTAGTGTTTTTACTATTTTAATTGGTAAATTAAATGAATAAAAAATTGTTTTAGATGCGTTTCCTTTTCTAGAATTGAAAGGATAATAAATGTCGATAGATTCGAGCTGCCATATATCACACCGGTATATGGCGAAACCAACATAGTCGGTCGGCCATTGAGGTGTTTGCACTTTAGTAACGAGAAACCTTACTAATAATGCGACCAGATTCAAGTTATGGTGACGTTACTTACAGTATTTAGCACTTATTTCAACTATCTAAAGCAACTCCTCGTACTATCGAAAGATTTTCACTAAACTGGTTCGCTTATGATCGATCAAACATTTGACAACAACTTATGCTTGACAATAGAGAAATGCACTACCAAGTATTGATCGCCTGGTGACCACTTTCAGAGTATTGCTAATGTTACTCACAGCAGCGTAAATTTGATGTTATGTTGTTATTAATGTTTGAAACAAAACTGATAGAGGACTTCCACAAATTAAACAATACACTTTTCTGGCTGATTTTTGCTTCCTCCTGAGTATTAATTGGTAGCCCAACTTATTACCATTTATTATTAATAACAAATATGTAATTCGTCTAAGTAAATTAGGAAGACTAAATCTGAAGTTGTAATCGTCGCTAGTATTTTGTGTTCTTTTAACGTTCTTTTAAATAAATTTCGCTCGTAAAACATCTCATCTATGAAAGTGGCGCTGCATAAATGCATGCTTCGCACATATTTATCTAATAATTATTTAAATTCAATATTTAACTATCCTTAACACGTTGTGGCAAACGGTTTCTTATTAAAGTGACTAAGTAGAAATATCGGAAATAGATATTAATGCAGAGACCCAATGAATCCGAATTTGGTTATAGTGGCGTGTGTTCAAGTGAACTTCAAGATCACAGATTATTAAGTAATTTCATTAGCAATTAGCAAATTAGTAATAATATCCAAATTACAAATCTGATTATGAGGTTCCTTCCTTGCAAAACTGGAAGGCAATGTGTGGCGATATCTACATCTCTTTGGGATGGATAAGATTAGGAGAGACTGGGGCTGTATGTTACAATAAAAATAAAGACAAAGCTCATGTGAAGTAAAACTTTTTTGAATAATGAAATGAATTCGTATCACGTTATATTAGCCATCAGTCCATGAAAGCCTTTCTGTTATTATGGCTGTTTTTTGATTATTCCTACTGTCACAAAGTCTACTAACCACTAGGCACTTGGATGTAATCCATGTTTTCCGAATTTCATTTTTGCACTTTTTCCCACGCCATTTAAAGGTTCATTAAAAAATTAGAGCAGCAAAACTCTACCATCACCAAATACAAGAGAATTGCAAACAATTCTCATGCTGCATTAAATATTCTAATGTAGTCACAAACTAGAATTGTTACAAATACAAGATTATTTCTAAACATCGTGAGAATATTTACCAAACACAATGAAATGTTTCTCACATTTATTTCTTCAAATTACTTTCGACTACCGAAAAGATGACGAAATTGCATAAAATACTCGATGCACTATTAACAGGACATGCACCCATCATGACAAAACTTAAAACAAAGCGAAGAAAATTTAGTGACAAAAATGTTTACAAATACATCATAGTTGGTCAGTAAAATGTAACAACTAAGCAAACATTAAAATCATCAGTTCACCTGTAAAAAGTTTAATTATAAAAATCAATACACTTTAACTTCACAGAGTTTACATCATACTTCTTTCGAAAGCAAAGAATTACTTCCGCACATCAACAAGAGAGGAATGCTTGAAAGATTCAACGCGCAATGCTTCCTTCCGCACGCAACCTTTGCATTCAGAAACACAAATGGATATGCAACGACGACGAGGATCAACACGCAACATTCTACCGCTGATGTCTAAAGCGACGAAAATCCAGAAACGATTTTCATTTCCAAGAGAAGTGACGCTTACAAAAACTGGAAAATCACAACACAACATGGTAGCACCAAAGAAATTTCAACATAGAAAACAAATTAGCTCGTGAAGGCCATCAGCCAAGTATGAAAAAATTAAAACGAACCTAGTTCTAACGACTAACTGAAGAGAGAAAATTCAAATAAATGACTAGAAAAGTGAAAACAATGACATGGCAACTAAATATTTAACCTATGTGGAAACAGATCTTAAATGGTCGAACGGCTGAGTAGGAAAACCTCCGATTGCAGGAATGCAAAGTAAGGAATACCCTTACGACATGATAAACTTTCAAATAGAACCAGAAATGATTTGCAACAAAATGCACCAACAAACCACTCGAACGAAGGTACTTCCGTGATGCACGTAAGTAATGGCGATTGTGTTACTTTTAAGAAAGACCATCTTATTTTAGATAACAAAACCAATGTTTAGAAATAGCAATGAAGACAGCCAAATTTAGATGTTTCAGAAAAGGTAAATCACTCATAAAATTGTTTCAATCTGTAAAATAAAGTAAATTTTTTGTCAAAGACTTATCAAAAAAGTAAGCAAATAAGAGTTGTTGACTATAGGTAACGACGCATGATAGATAAGGTACGGATAAATAACCAACAGCAAGCTATTAATGTAATTAATTAACATAATTTAATCAATTAATTGTAATTAATTTGCCATTTACAAAACCAATGTCAAGCAGAAAGCATCTTGAAAGTTGAAAACAAATAACACTGAAACAATGGAATGCCTGGACATGAGTTTGAAAAACAAAATATATTGGAATGAACAAGAGGCATGAAGGTGACTAGTTCTAATATCATGAATTTACTAAATATTGAAATATGAATAAACGTCAAGGAAGAAATATTTATAACAACTGATATCATCGTGGTTAATTGAAACAATTCATCTGAATAATCAAAGTCGTAATGAATGACAATTTCAAAACCCGAGTCTCTCTTTGCAGTATTGCTGTTTAAACACTGGCTCAAACACTAGGACATTTTCAGGATCTTTTGAAAAATTTATGGTAATAAAAGACTTGCATGGTGCTCGTCGACAATGCTCCGACGTTTATAAGATGCTCATGTCTCCCGCGCTACTGGAAACGTCGTCGTTCTTTGCGACGGTGCACCTCATGCTGCCGCATTCATTGGTGGTCAGAGTGGTCGTGCTGGCAGAAGTGGTGGTCACTGTGTCGTCCAAGTACTTTTCGATGGACCTGCGCCTGGCATTCATGAAGAAATTGACGACGGTCGAAACTTTCAGGCCCAACTGCTCGGCTATCGTCGCTTGGATCTCTTTGCTGGGCCTCTTGATTTCCTTGAAAATGGCAACGAGAGTCCTCCTCTGGATCTCCGTAAACACCATCCTCGGTTTCTTCCCGGTAAATCCGGGAGGAGTCGATTCCCCTGCATCTACTTGAGCAGCATCTCGAGACCTTTTATTGGTTGCTGAGCCAGCAAAATTGTGATGATCATTAAAAATCAAAACCAACAGAAGCAAATTATCTACTTGGTTGGAGTGCAGAAGTAATTCCAGAAGCATTGGGGAGAGAAGTTGATGATGCAGATGGTTTGGAATCCAGTGGATGACCCTCCTGATTCATAGAAGATGCTGTTGAAGCATTTGACACGTAACCAATTCATTCTTGAAAATGAATCGCTAATTGTCAATTAACAACTCATTCTGTTGGGTTGGAAAGAAAAAGTGATTTTTTTACAACTGAAAATATAGAAATCTGACCACATAGTCTTAGCTGAGCCATCCTCTCAGATTCAGGCTCCTTCATCCAGTTCCACATGCGTCTGAACGTTTCCCTCCCAGATTTTAATTTGCTCCATGGTTTAGGATTTCTTAGCAGGTCGCTCAGAGTTCCCTGACTTCGACCTAAAACCTGGAGATGATTCCACAATTTCAGATCAGGTACAACAAACAGAAAGAAATTATTGTTGACTTATTAAATATTGTGTATTGTCATAAGTAAAGCTAACATTTTAAAGCACAAACACTACCTGTTGTGCAAAGACAGCTTGAGGGATGCTGTATTTTTTCAGTTCATTGCTTATCTTCATTGCTACTTCCTTGGTATTTATTTCCTCTTGGTTTGATTGATTTGAATCTGTGGTTGAACTGGGCTGGTCGTACGTGGTCGATTCGCTCGCAGGAATCGTCGAAATGTTGGTTGGTGCAAAAGAGTGTAGAAGAAATTGCCCCTGGGCACCTAAAGCCCCAGATAAGTTCCCAGAATTGGCTTGAAGCAGCTGAATCTTTTGCAAGTTGACCAGAGAATCTAGATTCTTCTGGCACAATGATATGATGTTTGCATTAGAGAGTGGTTGGAGGGTGGCAAGTGTTGGTTTTTGTACATCTGGCTTCAGAGAATTCAGACCGTTGGCTGCATCGATTATGGTATAGGTGAGATTGTTTGGTAATGCATTAATATTCACCCAATTCTGTTTGATAACAGCTGAGTTCAATTGTTTAGCAGCCTCTTCTACTTTCAACAGCTGATCAGAACCAATCACTTCCCCTGGTTCGAGAGTCAAATTTGACTGCAGAAGTTGCACATTGCCTGAGTCTAATTCTTTCAAAAAACAACTTTGGTTTGCATTCACTTCAGGTGTGACAGGCGTAAACTGCAAATTTTGTGAAACATCAAAATCTGTCAAGGACGGAAGATTTTCAGTAACATCTACTCGGTTTATGGGCTGGGTAGAATTTTGAACCAAAGGATTGTAGGACGGATTAAGCTGAGTGACATTGGCTGAGTCTACCAGATTGGTATAACTAACTCCTACACCATTTTGAGCAACATTTTCATTAGTTATGCAAGAGAGATCTAGTGCCACCCCATTGGGTATTAATCTGATCACATCCGCGATTCCCGCCACACTGTCAACCGTGGAACCTCCAAAAACTCCATTACTATCGGTATCTGAACTCTGTGAACTAGGCGCTAAAGTGGGATTTGGAATCAACCTATTCGCTTCCATCAACTACGTACAAACGAGCTGACTGTAAAAGCGATCGACGCACTTTTTCGAATATTAAACGTTTTTTGTAAAAGTGTCAAAAAAAATCAAAGATCCTAGAGGCGACGATCGATGTATCGATTTTCCGAGATCCTAAGCCTCCGAAACTTTGTCGGCCATTTTGCAGAGAGTTAATAGGATGGCGTTTGCTCGATCCAGATCATCGCGTTGCTGAAGCTGTACTTGGCACCCGCTAGCAACAGATGCGGTCAAACAATTACTCACCCCAAATACGCTGCTATCAAAACATGTTGATTTCTATTTTAAAACTAAAATTTTAAATTGAGTGATGCCAAAGTGTTCGACAAGATTAGTTTTTTAAACTTTGAAATCTTATGAGCGATACTTGAGCAATATTTATTCTTTGTAAACACCGAAAGCATGGCTCTCATTGCTAACGAGAAATTTCTGACAATCGCTTATGGTCAAACTATTTTAGTTTATGACTTAATGTGAGTTTGAACGTTAATTGGAATGGGGGATTAGGGTTAACTGAACGTCATTCCATATGTAAATCGTGTCTAACCGTTGCTTACATCTATGAGATTTTGCTTATGAAACTTTAATGCTCTGATTGCAGATCAAGAAAATGTTCAGAAATAAATTTAATTAAAAACGAAAGCATTCCACCGGAGAACAAATCAGCGGAAAAGTAATGTGTAAAAAACCAATTTTGATTAAGTTGCTTTTAGGTATAACATTATTTTTCTTATCAGTACCACTACTGAGGCCACTAAGATTTCAGCAATAGCCTGTTCTAAATGTCACAAATACTTAAGTCTAACAGATGACAACAAACAATTATACATATTTCACACTGAGAATTGGTCCTTGATCAACAGAAGGTATGACATTGAATTGATCTCCAATTAATTTTTTGAAAGTCATGAGGCAAGTTAAATGATCCAGGACTATACCGAAAAGATGCACTTCCATGGTATTCTCTGAGGACGGCTCGGTGGTTTTGGTGGCCGATAAGTCAGGAGATGTAAACAGTTTCTCTGTGCAGGATTCCAGTAATGGCCATTCACTTGTTGTAGGCCATGTATCAATGCTCATTGATTTGGTAATTTGATGTTTAAAATAAATAGATTAAAGTTTATTAAAGTCTGCAAAATATCTGTTGCTGAATTTGTGAATTGAATCTAATTGTCTAAAACTATACAGACACACTGAGGTTGTAAATTTGTCTTACATTAATTGTATTTTCAGGTGCTCTGCAGAAATGACAGGTTTTTGATCACAGGTGACAGGGATGAGAAGATTAGAGTCAGCCACTTTCCCAACAGCTACAACATTGCCACGTTCTGTCTTGGCCACTTGGAGTGAGAAATTAATGAGAATTTGTTTTTATAAATAATAAATAATTTTATTAGGTTTAAATAATCCAAGCCACTTAAATGATTTTTATGTTGCAATCACGTTTAATTCAAAGCTTCATCAGCCAACTCGTGTATGCCGAAGATGCAGAACTGCTCATCTCGGGATCTGGGGTAAATGTAAATTGTAATCATTCAATCAGGATGTACTATCTGTACTCATACATACATGGAGTAATTGGGTGCATTTACTCAAGTTGTACTATAACTTCATGACAAACAATTTAAATAACTTTGAAAACTATCATCATCATCATATTAAATATTAGAAGATTATTAATAAACCATATTTATCTAATATTATGTGAATCTTGGTTTTAAAATAAGAATTACAAATGATCACTCACAAATATTTTATTTGTTAAAGTAAACATTTTTGTTATTAAATTTTAAAATTAATCTCATTTTGCAGGATGGTACAGTGAAGGTATGGAATTACCTCTCAGGACAGGAATTAGATTCTTTTGACTGCTTGCCTCACGTCGAATCGGCCGATAATCTCAAATGCCCCAACCTCGTTCCCAACCAATCGGACGACGACAATTCGTGCAGGGGCGTCGACGTACGAAACATTTCTTATCTTTGCGGCTCGAGAGTCACCGCAGTGTCGTTCGAAAGGTCGGCAATGTTTTGTTTAAGTCGATAAACAACTCGGACGAATAACTTTAAAGAAAATATTTTGAACGTTTATTACCAAAACACGACCAAACTGATGTCCGTAACGAAAATTCCACAATTTGCAGAAGGTCCGAGGTTCTCGTCTTAGAATTGAAGAACGGAAAAATGGAACTCGTCGACGCTCTGAAAATCGAGGGAAGAGTTTTGGATGTGAAACTGTCCAATAATTTGTTGTTTGTGTTGCACCTGACTCGTGATGAAAAGAACATGTGCATGTCATGCTATAAAATTATCAAGGATGAATTTCTCAGGGTTCAGGTGGGCGTTTCACCTGTATTTTAATCAACCTGCCAACAACAAATGAAGTGCACAAATTTAACTTCATATTGATTTATTAATTTTTTTAAAGACTTTGATAGATGGCAGCAGTGATGCCGGCCTTATGTTGGAAGGCCTCAGAACCTTGAACGACAAGTTGTTGACATTTGGATGTAAGTTCGTGTGGATACTCGTACAGTACTCGTACAGTACTTGTACAGTACTCGTACAGTACTTGTACAGTACTCGTACAGCATCGTTTTATTACTGAATACTTACAGTATTTCATCATGGAATATTTAGTTAATATCTTTTATTATTTCGGTGAAATTTCAATTTTATGTTTTTAGGATTAAAACACTTAAATTGATTAAATATTAATATAAGACTTTTTGCTTTTAAATAGGTAGAGCCTTAAGAGTTAATTAATATGGAAACTGTGAATGTAATGCTAAGAATTGGTTCATTAAAAAATTATGTTATAATTATTATAATTTTAATAATTGTTCCTTTGAAAATATTTGTTTAAATTGAGTTTCTAAATTATTATTTTATTATTTTCATTTATTATTTAAAAAAATAAAATAATTATTCTTTATTTATTATTTAAAAAGTAATTAATGAAGTCGTTTACATTCAAACTGGATGCATGTTTCCATTGCTCCATTGGAGGTTGTCATTTTGCTCAGCAAGCAATCAATACCTGCATTTCTTTGTCATTGTTCTGTTGAACAAACGACTTTACTTTGCGAAATCATTATCATCGAATGCACTGCGTATTTTTTCTTGCAGCATAATTTGCATGTATTTCACATTTTTCTTATCTTGACTTGTAAAGCATGTAAACCATGCTTATCATTAATTAGGCTATTCAATTATCATTGTTTTGTTTATTCTCAATTTTGTGGAAATTCCGTACGAACAGGAAAAACTTGCGACGACTTCATTTGTCGGTAGGACGACATTTTAAGCAGCAATGTTGCATTATGTTCTCGGCAAGCTGATGACCGTGAATCGTGGATGTTAATGGCTTGCTTGAACTGTTGTCACGACCTTCACTCTACCCTGCATGACCTTGATTAAATAGGTCAACCTTAAGACTTTTAAATCAAATCCTGTAAATTTTAATCTTGAGTTGAGTTGGAGAAAAGTGAAGCATTTAAAATTCACAAAGGAATATTAATGAAGTTTTAATATTTGAACGTTTGCTCGTTTCTGTGCCTTCAATCGATTCATTGAGGAGAAAGCACAACCTCCACATTCATCTCATGTCCATGAAACTGATGAGGAAAGGATGATGACCCCCCCGATTGTCATTTTTCGAACTCGTTATTTTTTGTTCATTTTTTTCTATTATTTATGTAAGTATTTCTTAAATTAATTTCCACGTTTCCAGCTGAAATATCCACGGTAACGGATTGGAGCAAGTTCAACTGCAGCCTGCACAAGATGCACATCGACAACATTTCAGAGTACATTGACAGGAAGAGGCAGAGAATGGAAGACTCGAACAAGAAGAAAACGAAGAAGCAAAAAATGGAGGTCGAAGTATGAATATATCGGCGACTTTGATTTTAACGGGTCAATGAAAGGTCAATAAAAGTTTATTAGAAAAAAAGTCCTTCGCCTCCCTGAATTTTTCTGAAAATATTTGCTAACGACGGCACTTTATGATTTCCTGGAAGTGGTTTCCTGGATCGATTGGAGCTCGACGAATCCTCGCTGGACTCCGAATGATTAAAATATTCAACTTAGCTGGAAACATGCACTGCCTTCTTGTTACGTCTGCTGATCATTCCGCAGAAACCAGTCTTATTCTTCGATTCACTCCGAAGGATAAAAAAAAGCACTTTCGGAGATACGCGCCAATTAGCTCTCCATTGTTGTCTCCTAATTTGCTTCCATGAATTTATGAACAACAAAAGTGACTTGATTATCCTTACGGCCTCTGGTCTGTCATTCTCTTCCATCCGTCCATCCCCTGATCGCATGATCTGAGAGTTTGTGATTGTTTGTGATGTTTCTGAAAAATGAGGCCGACGGAAAATTAAAAATACAACAACATTTAACACTTTTGACTGAAACTTTCTGTAACGTAATGATACGATGATGACACTTGATTAACAACGACGGGCATGCGACGTCTGACGCTCTGGATGAATCCGACACGTGATCAGCAACCCACAACCACCACAACCACCACAACCACCACAACCACCACAATCACCTACAACAGCAGCAGCTTTAAGATTGAAACGTTGGATGTATCTGTGGTGAAAACTGCTTGAATATTTAAATTAGAATCGATGTTTTAAAATATTTAATTCTAAATTCCTCGAAATTCGTCCAATTCTGAACAATAATATTAAAAGAAATTTGATAGAAATGATGAACATATTTCTTTCCATCAAAAAGTTACGATTGTGAATATATATATATATATATATCGAATAATAATTGTAATTAAGCGTGCAATCGCAATAATTATAATATAATTATATTCTTTATTTTAACCAAGAGTTACAAGTTGAAAAATGTTTATCTAATAAATTACAAATGAAAATGTCATCACTTCCTGTGAGGTCGACTTGTTTCAGACATATTTCATGTTTCCAGTTTATGGTGCGTAACCCTTCTCATCCAAGAAGGAATCCATTTCCCTAAAATGTGATTAAAATTCATTTTATAAATTCAGTTCGAAAATCACGTGAAATCGAAAATTATTTCATATTTCTTCATTTACAACAAGAAATATAATTATTTTTAGCTATCAGCTGAGAACTACTGATTTCAAGTTATTGTATTTTTCAAAAGTTATTTTAAGTGAATTATTATTCAAATAAAATCATTTGTTTGAATTTTCAAATGTTATTAAAGCTGTGTTACAGTAACATATATTGTTAGTGAAATAATAATAATAATAGTTATTATTAATTATAATTAATTAGTTAATTATATATTATATTATATTAATTATTATTATATTAAATTATATATTATATTATTATAAAAATATAATTATTATATAAAACAGTGTTAATTTTATCATCATCATCACCATCTCCACCACCACCATCATCATCACCACCACCACCACCACCATGATCATCATCACCATCACCACCACCACCACCACCATCATCATCATCAACGTCGTCATCATTACTATTATCAAGAAAAAAATGTCTATTTCCGCTTACTAGGAAACGTATTTCTAGTTAATTGTTTTAAATTTCAAACTCATTTTTTTATCGCCACACAATTTCCCAAAATAAAAATTTTTGCTTCACTAAAATTATTTTGAAACATGTGATAAATAATATATTTATTTACGCGCATAATAAATTGTTAAATATTATAATTAGTTAAATATTATAATTCCGTTGAATGTTATATTTATTCGAATAATACGGTTACGAATAATATGACAATATGTTGTCTAATTAAAATGATTTAATAATTAATTATTCCAATTTATAAATCAATTATTGTGTTTGATAATTTGTTATTGGCCAACATTTTTCATCTTATTAATTTTTACATATTAATAAAAGGACATAATATTATTATTGCTGTGATGATATCATTATTTTTATTATTGTTATTGTTGTTGTTGTTATAGTTATCATTATCATCATCATCATCATCATCATCATTATTATTATTGTTATTATTGTTATTATTGTAAGCCTCACTGCGGAAATGATGCAAATAGCTCCGTGATTGAAAGATTTCCACTTAAAGTTGAACATCCGATTGATGAGGACAAAATGATGGATGGATGGATGTTCGGAGAACATCACTTTGGTCATAATGGATGCTGCATTAGAACATCGCAGATCACATTTTATCTTGTAAACTCGGCGTCACATTCATCTTGCTGTGATTAGAAATACATTTTAGTCATCGCCATCATTATCATCATCGTCGTTTGTTGAAAACAACTTCATTAAAAATGACTCAATTACTTTCATCTCAGGATGATGAAAATATATGGGTTGCCAAGACCACTTAGGTGCCACACACGTCGATTTGTTCGAAACTGCAGGTGCTTGTCACGTGATTGAAAGATTCAGTGCGATCGTAGATGACCATAAACATGGTGATTGATGAGTCGATGAAAGGAAGGGTGGATGAATGGTGGACGGATAGGTGGATGAGAATGACACGAATTTCAAGATGGACGAAGGAATCGATGGATGGATGGATGTAGTGAAAGAAGAACGTCGATGTGTTATTAAAGAACTTATTAGTTATAATACCACAACGTAATTAATATTCATGAGTTGATAATGATGTCCTCTTGAATTACTAATTTCATCAACATTTCTTCGGCGAGAAAAGAGAAATTTAAACTCAAAACTCGATAATTAGGTAATCTTGTCGAAAATTCACCTATTTGGACAATTTGATAACTTTCAAACTCCGCAATTTTGTGCAACTTTAAAAACTGAAATCTTGAATTACGGAATAATCTAGAACTTGAAATCTGATCGAAAAGTAATTTGAAAAATACTCATTCGGTGAAATGTTTGAATTACATAATATTTTAATAATAATAATAAATTATTAATAT
The DNA here is from genome assembly GCA_011800805.1 of Hirudo medicinalis. NCBI lineage: Eukaryota > Metazoa > Annelida > Clitellata > Hirudinida > Hirudinidae > Hirudo > Hirudo medicinalis. The sequence goes on along the minus strand of MPNW01000136.1, from coordinate 113,352 downwards.
ATTAATTAGTCCATTAACATTTTCAATCAATTTTACAATTATTATTATTATTATTATTATTATTATTATTATTATTATTATTTATCTGAACTAGCAGAAATAATCCTTGTGGAGGATGAATTGCACTTAGAAAAATGTTGCTTACTTAAATTAAAGCACAAAAGAGCTCATCTAAGGATTAATTGAAGTCATGAGTAACGGGGATGATATGTAAGTTAATGTAATTGCTCACGTTTGTTTTCTAAATTGCAAATAAATAAATATGTAAATAAAAAGAAATTCCGAAATTAATGGCGAATAAATACATGGATAAAAAATAATCCAAATAAAGTCGAAAAGAATCTTTAATGTTTGGCATTTAAGATCAGAAACAATCCAGCGTGTGCAATAAACACAATTTGTGACGTAATAACATGGTAATAACATCGATCACGGAGGTAATTATTTGCATAATAATGTAATAATTTTAATCCTTCGTCTGATTTACATTTTCTTAAGTCTCAATGTTCTTATTCCTTTCACTTTCAAGTTCCTTCTTCGTTATGGATTGAATCTCCAGAATATTCAATCTGTAATGATAATAATAATTATTATTTTCTCACAAAATTAATCATAATCGTATGTTTTATATATACAATATTATGCTTTATATCGTAATTATGATATTATATTTTATTATTATGCCCTTTAATATCTAATTGCAGTGTTGTAATTATTACAAGGACTAATTACTTGCATAATTACGATGACTATTCACGCATCAATACACAATGCAACAACAACACGCATCAATACAACAATGCAACAACACACGCATCAATACAACAATGCAACAACAACACAAGCATCAATAAAACAATGCAACAACAACACAAGCATCAATACATAATGCAACAACAACACAAGCATCAATAAAACAATGCAACAACAACACAAGCATCAATACAACAATGCAACAACACAAGCATCAATACAACAATGCAACAACAACACGCATCAATACAACAATGCAACAACACACGCATCAATACAACAATGCAACAACAACACAAGCATCAATACATAATGCAACAACAACACAAGCATCAATAAAACAATGCAACAACAACACAAGCATCAATACATAATGCAACAACAACACAAGCATCAATAAAACATCACCTTCAAGGAGACATAACTCATTCGACTTTGATAACTAAACAAGCACCCTTTAACAACGCTCGAGTGAAA
>MPNW01000136.1:89120-112081 GCA_011800805.1 Hirudo medicinalis | reverse complement strand
TAATAATAATAATAATAATAATAATAATAATAATATTAATAATAATAATAATAATAATAATAATAAAGTCAATTAAGGTAAATCTAAATAAATTATGTCTAATGTTATTACTACAATTAATTAGGAATGATTGTTGTTGCTATTAGTAATTATTGTCATTACTATTGTTAATTAGTTATTATTATTATTATTATTAATTATTAGTGGTCATAAAAATGTCAGCATGAAAAGCAGGTTAATTCTTTCTTATTTGAGGACTTACAAGTTTAATGAAGAGCCAGTCAGAGACAAACATCCATTGGTGGTCTCTAAGTTGTGGCTTAAGGACACCAGGGATTTACGATTCTAAAAATTTCACTCTCGATGAACATTTGTAAATCTTGCGTCGTTGAGGGGGGGGGGGTCTGCTCTCCCAAACCCGTGAACCCGTGATCTGTGATCATTGTTCTTTCGAAGATTCTGTGTTTGAATGCATCTCATCTTCATCTTGATATCTAGTATTTTGTTGGTAATTATAGCTAATTCGAGCTTAATTAATAGATGTACTATTAATTATAAATCAGAAATATTCAACGCGGTGGTTCAGCAAATGCTGATATCCATCCTCTGAAGACCATTCCAGCACTTAATTCTGAGGTGAAGAAATCTTCCTCGTGTGGTGCAGGACACGTTTTGTGTCCAAAGCTTCTTTAGAATGAAATCTTTGCTTGTGTTTTGTGAACACGTCAAGAGTTGATGTTTTTGAGGCTGAAACAGTGCAACAGTGCAACTTGCTCAATCAAACAACAACAATTCATTGACAAACAACAACAATTCATTGTCAAACAACAATTCATTGTATGTTGACGGCAACAGTCAAACTCCATATGGGGTGATCTTTAATTTGAAAATCTTTATTGCTCCATTTTTTATGCTCCAATCAATATCCAGCCAGGAATCATTCAAGTGTGACGTCTTCAAACTCGAACTTTCACTCAAGCGTGAAGATTTAATTCACATTAAAGCAAATTTCCTGAAAAATGTTATAAAAATCGTCGTATTTCGTCATAAATTCGTCGCAAAATTAAATCTGCAAGAAACGTTTAATTGCACGCTTCGTGGTGGGATCCTCTCTCAAACGAATTTCAAAATGAGCGTCTGTCACATAACTTTCCAAACGCCTCTGGCAAAAGAAGCATGCTGGCCTCAATTCTCGTCTGCCTTCTATCAGTTGTTCCCAAGTTTCAAACCAATGATTTGTTCATTTGTTAGAAAAAATTTCAGAAACTAAAGAATAATGTGCGAGTATAACATTCTAATAACGTGCAATTGAGGATGAGTGTGAGGAAAATCTCTAGCATTTAATACTGGATTTGAAATCACATTTTAAATAATAGTTTCTAAATCCTTGCGTGAAAAGTCAACAATGAAATATATTATCGCTCATGCGACAATCTTCTTCGAATGTGGAGTCAGCCATGTGACTGATCGTTCGTAACTTGCGGGGCGTTCATTCGTTCACGAATGAAGGAAGGAAGAGTAAAGGAGGAGTATTTGGATTGTTCGGAGATGTTCGGATTAAGATCATAAAGTGTGTTCTGCCTTCTCCTCATTATTGCTACATGTCTTAATTATCGAGGATCCCGTCTGCAAAATGCTTAAAAATAAATGACATTGAGAATTGGAGCCAATTATTATTCTGCGAAACAATTATTTCCAACTAAGGAATGTTATTTTTAAAATAATTTTTGTCACGTGTAAGCATTCAAAATGAATTTATATTCGAATGTAATTAGCTTATCGCTGTTGCTATTTTATCCGACAGGAAAACATTTTGCAACGAAATGAAATTGGCATCGGTTGTCAGTTATTCGATTAACTTCACATCAGAAAACTTCTTGGAGACACGTGATAAGATGATGATAAAGAGACAAAACAACCAGCATTTGTAACAATTCTTTTCAAACACGTCATCCAACAATTATTTGAATGGATTTAAATAAACTTTCAATATTGTTAAATCTATTTAAAATTGAAATAATAAAAAATAACCATCAAAGGTGAAGAAGAATGTAATAATTCTTCTTGAACATCTTCTGCTCTTTCATCGAAACTCATGTTGTGTCCACGAGAGGAAATTAAGAAACTATGCTGTCATTCAAAGTACAATCACTCCTTTTCATCTCAATCACTTTGTTCAATATATCCATTTACCCACCCATCCAAGTACTAACCGGGCTCGACGTTGCTTAACTTCGGTGATCGGACGAGAACCGGTGTTTTCAACGTGATATGGCCGTAGACGATCTAAATACTCGACGAGACCGCTTATGTATGAGACGNATGCTGTCATTCAAAGTACAATCACTCCTTTTCATCTCAATCACTTTGTTCAATATATCCATTTACCCACCCATCCATTTACCCACCCATCCACCTACCCACCCATCCATTTACCCACCCATCCACTTATCCACTCATCCATCTTCTTCCATGATCAAAGAGAACAAAAAACATTCGGATCTCTTATCATTTAAGAATGGACAACAAAAGTTCACATCGGAAGCACCGGTCTCTGTGGTGATAAGAAGCCCGCTAAATATGACAGACGAGTGTCGCTAAATGCTTGACACTGGTAAACAGTTCCGCATGAGTTGCTTGCAATGGACATCATCCCCTTATTTAGTACAATCTTAAAAACATTCCTTCGAATCTTGGCCAACAATTTAACGATGACAATAAAATATAAAGAATAAAAAAACAATTGATTGAAATGTGACATTAATTTCGTGAAATAATATTAATTAGCAAGTAAAATTGAGGGAATATTTGATTGAAGAATTTAAATGAAGTCCAATGTGCATGGTTTCCTTCATCTTTCATGTCCGCGTGCGTGCTTCAGTCCACATTTTGGTGCTACTTTGTGGCGGGAAAATTACCTGCTTCGTCAAAACATTTGAAATATTTTCTATTGTAGTTTCTTGTTTTGAATTATGGAGTGATTTTAAACATTTGTTGCGAAATTATTACAAATTCTATTGAAAGGTTAAGTGCTTCCTGGAATAATTCTCACATTTATCGATCGATGACAAGGACGATTATGTCGCTAGTAATATCACAAGTAATAATAATAGTAATAATATTATTATTATTATTATTAATAATAAAACTATTAATAATGATATTATTGCTGCTATTAATAATGACAATTACCACGAAATGGTGTTGTTTGTTGAGAAAACACGATGACATTGGCTTCCATTTGAGCATCTCCCAGCTGTTCACAAGTGATATTCTGCTTTGAATAATGTTTGAATTTTCTGAGTCATTAAACTAATAATTTAAAAAAATCGTCAGACGTTTATTGAAAATTACATGGAAAAGAGTCCTAATTTTCGCCAATTTGTTCATATTTTCTACAAAAATTTCTCCGAAATGTAAAAATAAGATCAATTAGGACCAACAAATTTCATCGAAGCGATTATAGCATCCGGTAGTCATGGTAACTAATGACATCGCCTGACGTGGAGTGACATGGATGACAATTGACGTCTGCTTGGCATCAATAAGTCTTCCATCTGCAACCGTTCTTAATGACTGAAAGATCTTCGACTGTCGATAACTTTGGCGTCGATAATGGCAGACAAAGATACGTGAACAATGAGAACAAATAACTTCTTCCATTCGAAGATATTTTTCATCGCCCCGCATTATCACCCACGCACGTGTTGTCTCGAATATCTATGCTCATCAGCCTAGATATGTATGCGCTCACCCACGTGACTGGGCAGAGGAAACTATATAAAATGGCTACCATCGGAAGAGTTTCGTAGGTTGAGGTGTTGGGGTGGGTTGATTAATTTATCGAATATTTATTTATTTTAATAAATTTATTGAATTTGTTCATTAAAATTTAGTTTAAGTCGAGTCCTTTTGGGTTCATTTGCCATTTATTTCACTAAACGATGATTTCATATTTCCAGAATTATTCCTGTTTCTGAAACAAAAGAAGAATTTCTGAAGGAGTCACTCAAGTCGGTGAGAAATTGATGACAACTTTCCTCCTTTCTCCTTTATTCCACTTTAAGAACTTGTCACATAGTGAAGGCACAAAGGTTAATATTTATAATTAATTAATAATCCCAGTAGACAACTAATTACTAAATAATGACCAAGTATTAATTAAAAAATGATAATTAACCAAAACACGATGAGAATGTCTGCTGTTTGGCTCCACATCCATCTTGATGGATGATTAGCGTCAGTTGCAAGAGGAAATATGGCCTCCATGTATCACTTGACCAACCAACCGTGACTGAACGTTGGTTTATCAATTACGATGTAAATAAATATTATTTTACCTCATCATTGTGTTTATCTGAATAATTGTTAATCAAGAAGTAACTTCATATCCTTGTGTGAATCTTCAAAATTCAAATCGCAATTTATTTATTTGTTTTTCTGTTCCATAGAAAAAAATAATAAATAAAATATAATAATAGTAATAAAATAATAAATTATTCAAATAAATACTTTCAAAGCAATTAGGCTTTGAAAATGGCGCTTAATCTTATCGCAGGTATGACAGATTGATTTATTTGATGATAATGATTTATTAGATAATAAAGTTTTATTTGACAATAAATATCTCATGAATATATATCATTAATTATTTTTTTAAATCACTGATTAATAAAATGATTTATTGATAAAATTCAATTAATTATCTGTTTTGAAAATATATTTTTCAAAAAAAAAAAGAATTTCCATTAAATTCTGTCATCGTTTTTCAACTTTTCCTGTCTTCACCTTTCCTACGAGATCACATTTTTTCATTGTTGCGATCTTTGGACACGATATTATGATCTATTTCAGGGTGGACAAACTTTTTGGCCCGAGGCTCAGTTCGGCGATCCTTGGATCTGCGGCATTTCGCAGGCTCAAAAATGTTGCGTAGCACATGAAATGATGATGATGATGGTCACGCAAGAATCTGCTTTCCTTATTTACTGACATTTTTATTGGCAGAGATTAAATGCTGATGTTCTCTCATGACTTACTGCAACTGTGCAGGTTGATGTCTTTTGCAAGTAAACCAAAATATGGGAAATCATTTTCAGCAGCCTATCTTCCAGACCATCTTCAAGTTTACCAGACTAAACCAACGCATTATGATAAAGTACTCGGAATATTTGGCTTCCGTGTCTTCAGGATATTATTTAAACTGCCCATGCACCTGCTTTAATAACATTCATTCTTGCTGTTGTGATGTGTGTCAGACGCATCGCATCGCAAAAATATTGCTAAGGAGACACAAAATGTGAGCAGTGCAAAAGTGTGACAGGTGGATTACCAGGTGGATTACTGGAAAGCGAACTTCATGTTCGGACTTGGTGACAAGGCCTAATTTCGATCACTTTTTTAAAGGTGACGTAATGACAAGCTAGAAAGATGTGCGACTTCCAAATTCACAAGAATCTCTTAATATAATAATATTGAATAATATTTTTACTTACTTATTTAAAATCCATTTTTGGAAACTGTTTTCTTCTGGACCTTTTATTAGAGAAAATATTCTCTTATTTGATTCGCGGCAGGAATCATCTTAAACAGAGCGCATTTTATTTTTTTAAGGCAGAAACAAATGAATAAATGTACAACATTTCAGATCGACAGCTGATTATTCGCAATATTTCAGTTAAAAATTACTTTCAATTAAAAAGTTGTCAAAATGTATTAATCTTTCCAGCGACAGCATCAACGGGAAGAACATAATTTTATTTAAGGATGTAATATTTGTATATTTATCATATATACACATATATTTATATTTATAATATTTGTAGAGTTTTATTTTTAATTATATTTTTATTCGCATTTTTTTTTAAATTATTCCAAGAATTGCTTCGGAATTCGACTTAAGAGAGGTGCAGGAATTCGGTTCTCAAGCTTTTGAGGGGATTAAAGACATGCCAAAGTAGCGGACTGCAAATTGTTGCAAAAACTTAAAATGAGTCCAGAATAGAATTTCAGATTTCTTTCTTTGAATGTTTCGACCTTCACTAAATATTCTTGCTTATTATATATAACTGTAATATTATAGTTTTATGTGACAAAAATTTACGTTTATGTCATGAAACTATTACAAATTTCAATTTCGGTCCTTAATTTCGTGTCATTATATCAGATAGTTTTAAAATTTAATTAGTTCCAGAAATTTAACTTTAAAAAAGTAGCATTTATTTCTGAGGTGCGCAGCTTAATACATCCAAATTGGTGACTTTAAACTGCGTAAGAAATATTTTCAATCACTAATTTTGTATTATATAGTTTAATATCATCATATATAATTTAATGTCATCATACAGTTTAATATCATCATATATAGTTTAATATCATCATATATAATTTAATATCATCATATATAGTTTAATATCATCATATATAGTTTAATATCAGCAATTTCATTTTTTTACAAGCGTCTTTTATAATTATGAAATATCTATTTTCTTAAATATAAGTTCCCAAGCCATCCGCATCTTAAAACGGCATCCTCAAAATAGTCTGCCAATAAATTATTGCTAAACAATGAACCCAAAAAAGAACCCTTTGTCAGCTCGCACTTCTTTCCTTTTCCAGTCTTTTCTTCCCTTCTTTCCATCATTCCGTGTGGTCCATCAATTTCGCTTCACCTTTGTTATTCTTTAAACCTTTTGACCGATTGCCTTCATCCAGCAAGTTATTTCTTCGCTACAAAATCAAACATTCGTCCCCAGATAGGTGGAATAACATCCATCACAAAATCCCAAACTCATGCAGCTCTATTTCCCCAAGGACTCATCCATGGTGATGCCGTTTCTGGAGGAGAATTGGCGCACCAGTGAAACGCAAACATTTATTGCCTCAAATAGTTGTAATAACTTTGTTTTTTTTAAACACTTTTCATCCTTAAGTGACTGCTTGATTATTCTTTTTAATAATAAGTTTTGAATGTTTCTTGACACACTGAAAAGCCAGGCGACGTTTCAAGTTATTATTTCTAATTATTTGCTATTTATCTTCAAAATACGTAATGCATATTTTTACACGGTGCAGCAATTTTTAATAATTGCGTGTATTATTAACATTAAAATTTGATGATTAATTAAATAAGTCGTAAAATGTCCCTATAATTATTAAAGGTGTTGAAATTTATTCGTTAAAGAATCCAACTAATTACACAGATGGTTAATATATAGTGATAATTGGCATTTCACTTTTGAGAATAACCTTTAGGATGACTTTTGGCTAGAATTGAAACAATTTGCATCCTTGCGAAACTTAATTACATCTGGAAAGGAACTTCCAGACTAAAAATGTTTTTGCAGCCAATTGAATAGTCAATCCAAGCCAATTGACATTATTGTAGCATTCAATTAATGTTATTTTAACAGCTAATGAAGCAATAATGATGAGATAAAATGTCATTCTTCAGACCAACCATGATGGTCTTCACGCCAACTTCGTCGTCGCAAGAGGGGTCTGGTCAACTACGAACCACCAGCATTTTCAGGAGCACATTCTATTTCTTGTCCTTCTTCGTTTTCTTCATCTGCCTCGTCTTTCATTCTGGCAAAGGACACGATGTGGCAGGTTACTCTGATGGCCTCTCGTACGGCGAGGACAATGAGGACATGTCGCCCTTCGACGCCAGAGAAGCTTATGACATCGGAAACTTCGACAAGAGAGCTCGTTACGGAAGCTTCAGAGGCGATTTGGGCAAGCGCCAGAGCGGCATTTCATTCAGAGATATGGGCATGGATCCAGAGTTCTTAAAAAACTTAAGATTAAAAGACGTTTTGGCTAGGAAAGGGAGAGTCAGCCGAAAGTTCAGAGGGGACCTCGGAAAGAGAAGCTTTGCACCAATGTCGCTCAAAGACGCCAGCAAAGATAATTATTAATATGTTGAATTTAAAATTCAAATTAATTTGCTGGACATCTCAAGCAGTTGAATAATTATTTTTGTTGACGAATGATATAACTTTAAGATGTAGCCGAAATTAATTTGTTAAATAAAATGTATTTGCAAAAATAAAAGGGTTCGATTTGGTCCGGGTCGGGATTGGTTGCAACTTTTGCAAGAATCCATTTGAACAAGCTACTATGGAAACATTTTTTGAGATAGAGAATTTTACTAAAGCTTAATTTGATATAAAGCTTAAATATGGGTTACAACAATTTTGATTTTTGATTTAATACATAAATAAAAAATGCAGTGACAAAATTCTTGTCACTGCCCTCATTATAGCTGATGTCAACATTTGAAATATCTACGAAAGGCCATTCGTTACAACTAAATTATTTAAAAATCCTAAAATTAAAGGTTAATTTAAAATAAGGTAACTAAATTTGACAACTTTTGTTACTCAGAATTTTTGAATTTGAAATTCTGCTTTATCTTTGAATTTATCAAAACAAATTCTTGGTAAACAAGATTGGGCGAACGCTGTTTTTCACGTGTTTTTTCTTAAGTAATTCAGCCACATCAAGGAAATGGGAGAAAGTAAATATTACATACCAGTGGAGCAGTATCGCATAAACAATGTAAGATTGATCTAAATTTCAAGCATTGAGCCACAAGATAAATTTAATTTTTCCCATGTGTTTTCTAAATTCCCAAACATCATGAATTACTTACTTTATAGTGAGATAAAATAATTTAATTGCAATGTTTGACTTTTAGTTGTACGAAAAACAGACAGATGACAAACTGTCGTTTGACAGACTGGTGAAGGTATGTACATAAAATTAACTGCTGGCAAATTATGGGCTACTTTATTAAATACATTTAAAATATCAGGACTTGAAAATAAAGATTACATCGTTGAGTGATAGGATGATCACATTCGAAATGAAAGGCGTTGATGTATCTCTCGCTCACAGCATCAAAAAGGCAGCTTGGGGAGAGGTAATAACTCTTAGGATATTTTTATGGTTTATGTTTAGTAATTTATTATATATAAATATTGTAAACTTAAAAATATGATTTGGCAATTAATTATGAACCAATGTTTAACAGGTCCCTACAATGGCTATTGAAAAAATTGAAATAATAAAAAACACTACTGCTGTACCTGAGGAAACCCTCATGGAACAATTTTCTTATGTCACCTTCAATATTGATCCTAAGAAGTTTAACTTCAGAAGTGCAGGTATTTATTTTGACTTGATATTGATTTCTTTTTAAACATGACATGAAGCAGTTGTGAAATTATTCTGAACGATGTTTTCACCTAAAACAGAGGAGGAACCATCCAGCGACAATGCTGTGATGTTCGAGTTCGCAGCGAAAAACACGACGGCCAGTGGTGGAAAAGTGTTTTCAAAACTTTTCAAGTGGATTCCAATTGAGAATCAGACTTTCCCTGTGAGATTTGCTACTGGAAAATATTTCCCAACATGATGATTCGTTTGTTTACTTGATGATTCACTTGTTATTCAATTTGAAAGATTGAGTTGATTTATTTTTAATTTGTAATGGAAATAATATAAATAAATTATGATCATAATAATATGAATAATTATTTGATTTAATTTTTTTTTATATTTTCGAACAGAGTGGCCAAACACCGAAGCCCATCGACTCCGACCAGCTGTTGATGCTCCTCGATGCAAAACACGTAAGATGAAAATATGAATTTCTTTAAGGAATATTTTTAACTTTCCGTCACAACGTCAGGAGTTAAGCTTCAGAGCATACTGCTTCAAGGGAATAGGAAATACTCATGCAAAGTTTTCCCCAGCCCGTTAGCGAATATTTTTCAGCTCCTCAGAGATAACAATGATCACCTGCTTTCGTGTTCGTTCCAGCTTATTCGAACTGCGTGATGGCTCCTGTCGTGCGATTGAAAAGGAGATTCGAAGGGGAAGAAGCTCACGAACTCAAATCGAAACTTCCTCGCGGATCCATTGAAATCAGAAGTGAAAACGGTGACTCGAACACTTGTTCGCAATAACTTTTACATCGAATTGCATATTGGAACTTGTTTTGTTTTTTTCTAAATCTTAATTTTTGACCTCTTTCTATTTCAATTTTATAATAATTATCATTTCAATTTAATTTCTTCCTTCAGGGGTCGATGTTGCCGTTGTCTCGAAATCGAAGAATTACGTGCACGACAGGAACATTTTCATGCACGAAGAGTTTCGCGACGACGTGGAACTCTTTTTGCACAGGCAACATTTCCTATGTGAGTCCACCAATTTATTGTAAATAATAACTTTTGTTGTAATTGTAAATGTTTTGTCGGACGTAATGTTCGATGAATTAATCAGGCTTTTGAAGATTTCATTTTATTAACTTTCTTTTATTTTTACAGTCACGTTCGAAGGAACAGGTGTAATTCACCCAAAAAATATCATTATCGAAGCCTTAGAAATTCAAAAGAAGAAGTGCAAAGATATTATGGCTGGTCTAAACAATTTATAATGGTTTTAAAGTTTATTTGGTCAATAAATAAAATTCAATAGGCTAGAATCAAGTTGTTGATGAGTTACAATATTGCAGACCTAAATCATATTTGCTCTAGTTCAAGCGATTTCCAAATTCATCTTTCAAAGCATTTGAGTACTTATCACGACTCGATGGATTGTCCAGCATTTCAAAAAGCTTGGTTGAATTTAAAGAATAACTCTCGTTTTCTATGGACTAACTGCTGCAGAATTGTTAACAAACTTTGTTATTTTTGTAAAAGTTACAATATTTTATATTGTAAATTCCTATGTTGCTTTATAAGTTTTTACTGTGCATAATAATAAGATCACAATTAATCAGCTTTCATAGGAACTTAAAAAGCGCCTTCATAGGCATTAATTTCTTAAATTATATTTTATTTAAGTTATTTTAATAATCGTAACCTCCAGAATTCTTCGCTATCCACTCTAAATATCTCGTCAGTCTGGTGTGAATCTGGGCCGCGTTTGGGTGGCTGCACTCGACGCCATAGCTGTTCACCCCGAACTGAAACCAGCGGTCAGAACCTTCGTTGTAGCACACAAAAGGTCCGCCAGAATCTCCGCGGCACGTTTCTTTCCCTGGGTTGGTGTGGCCAGCACAAAACTGCTTCTCTGTGAGATTGGTAGCATTACGTACCTGCGGTTCGCACTGCGTTTGTGGTATTATTTTCAGGAGTGCCTGGTGGAGTATGGTTCTCTCTCGGTGGTCTGGTGATTGTTATGTTAATTGCTTAATTAATGTGTGTTTATTACTAACTCATGCTCCTTGCGTAATTTGGTTTGCTAAAACGTTGCAATCATATTTAACATATTTAACCAAGTAAGTTTATCGAGTGTAATTAAATTTCAGTTGGAATTTGTGACTAAACCACAAGATTTAAATACGTTTCCTCAAATGACGTAAAACAATGTAAACTCCAGGACTTACACTTGGAATTACTCCACCCTGTTGAGTAGCATAGGTCACTGAGGGCAAATTCCTCCTGAGGTAGGCAGACGCTTTGAACTCGTTCGTCAAAAACGAGGGAAGATTCAAGGATGATCAAAGCTATGTCATTTGAATTGTTGGAAGGGTGGTAATTTTCATGGATAAGTAACTCTTTTATGGATGAAATCTAAAGACAAGATTCTGAAATTAAGCTTTCTTATAAATTATGATAAAATTAGGAATATATTTGCTATTAATATAAAGTAAACCATGAAAGTTTAGGTTGTAGAATTGACAGTGATTCAGCAATTTAATAAACCGCAGCCTTGATAAAATGACAAGAGAATATACAATAGCCTTATCAATGTGAGCAAAAGTTACTTGCTTGTGTAGGTCCATCATTGTCATCCATCGAATCGTATTCTCCTGCAACAACCTCGTATTGACTAGTGTTGACTTGTTGCCCATCAAGAAACCTTTATTTTGGTTGAAAAGTTTTCCCTCATTCTGACAACAAATAGTGTTATTTGTTCAACTCACCAACAATGTGCTCCTGTGAGGACAACATCTGGCTTTATTATTGATCCTCCACAGACATGTGAGTTTCTCTGGTTTTCAGTGGTCAGCCTGATGCTCACTTGCCATGGCCACGAGCCCGCCAAAGCTGGTCTGACGCTGGAGAAACTTTGAGTAACATCTGGTTTTATGGATGGGCGACCACAATTTGGGGATGAGAGTATGGGCACTAGAAGTCGATGAAAATTTATTGTGTCGAACTAAATTGCTGAGCCATATCATATTAAAAAAGCATATCAAAAAGCGTATCAAGATTTACGAGGCATCTCTAAAATGTTTTTCATTTCAATTTGTTTTTAAAACAAACATTTTCAACAAACCATTCACTCACGCGTTTGATCAACGGATTCGAATTTTATGGAGAATCTTCCAGGCCTGCTGACAGAACCACTTGCAAAGTACAAGTACAAATCCTGGCCTGAAGATTTTAGAAGCTCTGAAGGGATGGTGTTTCCACAATATTTTCCTTTAAAATAAATCGAAGAATATTTTTAGTTGAAGTTGTCCAATGCAGCAACCGACGATGAACCAACCCAGCGAGATTGGCAGGCCACTTCTGACGTCAAAAACCTCCACGAAATTCAAAGAACAGTCCTCAGCAAAAGGCAGGTCAAAAACCAAGAATGTTATTTTGATCAGCTGGTAATTTTGTTATCAAATAAATTAAATCAGGTATTCCATTAGAATCGTTGAGTGACTTAATGATATGCAAAGCATGGAATCCTCATTAAGCAAACAAGCTGCTTTAATTTGTTTTCAATTGCTTAAGAATTAAAAGAATTTTTAAAGACTTTATCCTACATAACAATTAAGTTGAATATTGCTTGTCAATTAAAATAATTATTTAATATGAACTAAAATAATTATTCTGAAGCTTCTAATGATTTTATCCAATCTCCAACCATTCCTTCAGGAGCAAGAATCCTCCAGCTGCAGTTTAAGTTATTGTTGAGTATGTTGCTAAGGAAACGAGGTGAATGGATAGTCCCTGTTGGCTTCCTCAGGACCAGTGGCTGATTCTCTCCGCACGCTCGAAAAACCAGTCAAAATGAATTGTTGACAGACTGATTTTTAAATACACTTCTAATTTTCTCACCTCGAGATGGGTTTGCCTGAAAATTAAGTAAAATAATTTTAAAATTTTGAAACAAAAGAGGATGAGTGCATTGCATTTGCTGTGAAATAAATTCTACTCTTACTCCAGTTGAAAAGTCCCTCATGATGGCTCTGACGATGTCTGACTCGCTTGGAAGCTTCCAACAATTGTCACACTCCTCAGCTTCTTTAAAGTCATGTTTCTCAAAATCTTTTGCGTCGTTCCCGACACTGTTATCAGGCTCCTCTTTATTAAATTTATTAAAGTTATAATTAGCATAAAATTTTTGGTGTTAACTTTATTATTGTTACTAGTAGTAGCTTCTGTTGTTAGGCGAACAGCAGTGTGATTGCCATCTTGATGTTCGTTTTTTCTGATGAGAAAAAATTAATTCATCCCGTGATGAATGATGAATTACGTTTCAAAAAATAGCCGCATAACAATCGAATTGAAATGTTGATTCATGCACTCACAGCGATTTCTTAAGAGATTTTAGTTCTCTGACGAGTTCTTCAAGTAGTTCTTCATCGTAACTGAGGACATTTCAGCATTAAATCTATTTTAAGTCTCAATTAGTCAGAAATAATCTCTCACCTGTTAACAGACGAAATCAACAAAATCAGCCCGACTACCAAGAGGAACAACTTGAATTTCGCTGCAAATTTATTAATTTTTTCTTCAACAATTCAAATTGTTTTTTTACAAAAATACTTGAAAAGTTTTTGCAAACTTAACGTTCAATAAACAACTAAAGAGCCACAAAACCCACTCATATTCCTCCGATCCCTTGAAATGTTGAGAGCCTTTCAAAAATATTTTCTTTCACAAAAAGTTTAATGAGCTGCGAGTTTCCTCCTGTTATAGTGGAACACCTAAGACACAGGTGCGTGTTTGATTAACATTTTTGCTGCTTACGCAGAAGTCCGATGACTGTCCCAGAAAGATTTCTGCCTAACTAAGCAGTCCCTTAGAATGAGTCGATAATGATGTCATCGCATTGGTGATGTTAATTCTCTGCCGCTTTGTTTTATTGTTTTCGCAACTCGATTAACATTTTGATCATTTTCTTGAAAACATTTCTTATTAGGGTTAAATCGGTCGGATATTGACGAGTGAAGGTAGTAACAACGATTATAAACATACCATTATTATTTGTTAATACCAATTATGTTGTCACAACATGGAAGCATGGAAGTGAACGTTACAGCTTGTAGAAACAGTGACTAATGAATAAATAACTTTCATTAGATATCCTCGGGCATGACTTGCAAGCATCCAATAACTAAATCGGTCCAGTCTTAACGAGTTTATTGATGGGAATAAGTTTTTATTTTCCTGTTTATTATTATTTTTTATAAAACTACTTTATAAAAACTACAAAAGAAAGCCACGTATTTTTCAAATTTTTAGGTCTTTGTAAAATGCCACCAGCAAATCATGTTATTTTTGTTCTCACGAACATATTGAAAGTTAAAAATATATTAACAAGATTTCTTTGGGGTTGCAAAACTTTAGGAGTGAACAAGCGAACTTTTTGTTGTTAAAATTATTATTAAATATTTCCTCCTCAGGAATTAATTATGTTCAAGTAAGAGATTTACATTAAATGTTTTTCTTACATTTGCAATTTATTTTTAAAATACATAAATATTTAAATTTCAATAATAATAAAAACGTATTAAGTTGAGTAAAACGTTTGAAAAAAAATTTTATTACTAAAAATTTAGATTAATATTAGCAGGTGAAATTAGATCAACTTAACACCAATGGTACATTATATGTTTATGAACAAAACACATCTGAAGATTTTTGGCCGAATGAGGTTTATGCGAGAACAATTTCTGCAAACAGTGTCCAATGGAGTCATTTCAAAAAGTGTGCTCTCTGCTGTCATAAATATGCGGTTATCTTCACAATTAAATGCACACTATTCAGTAATTCATGACTTGCAATCACATACGTGTATGGTTGCATCGTCGTCATCGTCATCATCATCATAATCACCACAATCATTGTCATCTTCACTGACGTCATCAGCATCATAATGGCCTTTACCACCTTAGCACTCTCCCTCAACAGTGATCATTATCACCATCACCCTTATCTACCACCAACATCGTCTCTATTGCAATAATAATAATCATCGTCATCGTCATCATCATCGTCATCATCATCATCGCTATCAGGATCATCGTGGTTATCCAGCTTAATGGACTCCAATTCTGTCACCCAATGGTGCAAGCATGATGAAGCTGGTTTTCATGGCTGCTGCAATTCAGCACTTGCAGGCAGTGAATTTTGAACTGATATGACATCCGGGTTTTACGAGGCCCTGCAATGCAATTCCACTCATCCATCCACTCATCCATCCACTCATTCATCCACTCATCCATCCACTTATCCATCCACACACTCCATCCACTCATCCATCCACTCATCCATCCACTCATCCATCCACTTATCCATCCAATCATCCATCCACTCATCCGTCCACTCATCCATCGACTCGATGTTTAACGTTGTTTCAACTCTTGTTTATTTAAGTGAGTAGCTGAGTAGAATGATCGCATGTTGGGTACAAATCATCGTCTGTCCACCAAAAGTTCATTTAAAGGTCATCGCAGAGTTACGAATGACATTTTTTGACTAACAAATAAAACTCCTATTGAAATATAATTGCTTCAGTTGTCTCTTGGGTGAAAATCACTCGGATATATATTGATATATTCCCGAATAAATGTTTGGATTTATTATTTAGAACTTAATAATTGTTCTTTGCCGTGAAAGAATATTTCCTTTCCTGAAATTTGTGCCCGATTTTATGCCCATGACATTGTTGTAGTCCAACGTAATTACTTTCATCATCATCATCATTATCATCATCATCATCATCGTCGTCGTCATCATCATCATAATCGCCATCATCAATGTCGGAAGTCATCATCATCATCATCATCGTCGTCGTCGTCGTCATCGTCATCATCATCATCATCATCAGCAGCAGCAGCAGCAGCAGCATCATCAGCATCATCATCATCATCATCATCATCATCATAATCGCCATCATCAATGTCGTTGTCGTCATCAACGCGTTCACAAGATGGCGGAGGATGCAGTTGCGCTGAGACTGCTCATGGAGCAGAGCGGGCAGCGGTTTGGTTTAACCGGAATTGGAGGAGGAGTCTGGGTCACGAGGTCAGGCTTGAGGAAGTTGTGTTGATGATGATGATAAAGACGGTGATGATAATGATGCTGGTCTTGGCGACTGAATTGTTGTGGATGATGATCGCTTTGGTGGTCATCTGTGCAAACATTCCGTTGGTGATGTTTATTATTGTGATGATGATGATGATGATGGTGGTGAGGATGATGAAGAGGATGATGAAGAGGATGATGATGATGATGATGAGTGCAAGGAGTCAGCTGGTCTCTACTTTGCACATTCTTGGAGTTTGTCGCGATGATGTCACGTTCCACGTCGTAATCATTATCATTACCATCATTATCATCATCACCGTCGTCGTTGTTGTTGTTATTGTTGATATTGTTGTTGTTGTATCTTAGGCGGTGACCATCGCGGCGTGGGCAGGAAGAATTACGATGCGGGGAACGTTGTTGTTGATGTTGCGTGAAACTGTGTTGCGACCGTTGAACGTGTTGTCGAACTTGCTGTTGCACTGGGCGAAGGGGTTGTTGCTGGATATCTTGTTGACGATGAGACATGGTGTCAGAGAGCAGGTTGTAAGGCGTTGTATTAGTTGTGAAGCACACTCCATACAAACTGTCTCTGTTTCTGCGAGAAATGTTCTCAGGTTGTTGCAATGCTTGAGCAACATTGTTGTCAGAAGGATGAATGAATAGGTCGTTGTTTGGCGCTTGTTGAACATCCGAAGTGGACTGTAGTGCAACTTGTTGAAGATTTTGTTGAGAAACATGTTGACGAGAGATGTCGGCACTGTTGCAATTAGCTGCAGCATCGCAGAAGATTTGAGAAACCTCAGAACACTGCATGGAGAAAGAACAGTCACTGGCTTTGAAAGGCAAGCAGTCCCTGACATTCTTGACATCATTGTTGATGTCCAATTTAAAGTAATAAGGATCTCTGTTGGAGCATCCTTTCGAAGAACTTGAAGGTCTGTGTTCCACTCGGCAGATTTTGTTTTCCATGGAGTGTGCGACATCGTGGAAGGCCTTGTTTAATTCCTCTCCGTTTTTATCGCCTTCAAGACGGCTGTTTTCAGAAGTCACGTGATTTGAAGGACCCATCACTTCTGCAGTAGAGACAGATTTTGTGCCAGTGGTTGTGGTGCTGATGTCCAAACTCTTTGCTTCTGGGTGGCCTGAAGACCATCGCGAGAAGACATCGACAGAATTTCTGTCCTTTTTAGCCTTTCCAGTCATCTTACGCACCATCATCGTCATGGTACTCGCAGTTTTTCCAGTACCAGTCTTGGAGTGCCATCCTTCATATTTTCCATAATTGACTCCCGAGTCTGCCTTCCTCACCCAGGTGCTCCAGATCCAGTTTCGACGATTGAATTCGTCGCCAGGTGTCGCCAAGGTATTTCCGGACGCCACGTATCCTTCGGACGCCAACAAACTTCCGCCATAAAGTCCTGCAACATCTTCCTCATCTTCCTCATCTTCATCAAGGAATCTGAATTCCTGATGGTGATTATGATTGTGGTGATGATGAGGGTGATGATGGAGTGGGTCGAAAAGATCGAAGGGACTCAAATCTGTTGAGACTTCATGACACCGAGTTGAGTTGAGAACGTCGGAAGAACCACTTTTGATTCTTCGTTGTTTGCGCCTGGAACGAAATAACTAAATTATTAACAAATAATTATTCTGAATAACGTGCATTCTATAATTATATTTTACTTATTCATGGGAAATAAAGAGGATTGCATAATAATCTTCAGAATTATTACATTACACTGCCTGGGATTTTGAATCGACGTTCCTCACACGGAAGTAATGCTTTTTCCCTCCTCGCTTTTAAGTGAATGTGATGGATCTATTTTAGACCACCCACTTCCAGTTGGAAAACTTCGATTAATCCATCTATCTATCCATCCATCCATCCATCCATCAATCAATCAATCAATCAATCAGTCAGTCAATCAAGTGATGAACTCACTTCTTCATGTAAGCCAGGACGACCATGAGCATGAGAAATCCAACTGCAAATCCGATCAATATGCCCAACAAAACGACGAGTAGGAGGCCTTAAAAAGGAACAATAAATTTAATTATGACAGACAATTTAATTATGGTAATTAATTCAATCATAATAATTAATTCGATTATGATAAATATCTCCCAATAAATTTGTTGAGGTAGTTTTACGAGGCATTCGTTGTTTTTTTTTTGCTGTTCACAACTCTTTTGGGATTTCATTTGAAAGGGAATCACACTACTCCTTGTGACCATTTACTTAATTTATTTACAGTAATTATTATTATTATTATTATTATTATTGTTGTTGTTGTTGTTGTTGTCGCTGTTGCAGCTGCTGCTGTAGCTGTTGTTGCTGGCAATGATGTCCAATGTAGAGCTATTGATGAACATCTTAAAGTTACATTAGGACATCATTGACTGATGGTGATAGTAACGGTGACTTTGACGATGATAATGGTGATAGTAACGGTGACTTTGACGATGATGATGGTGATAGTAACGGTGACTTTGACGATGATGATGGTGATAATAACGGTGACTTTGACGATGATGATGGTGATAGTAACGATGACTTTGACGATGATGATGGTGATAGTAGAGGATAAGGATGACGATGACGAGGCACGGTTATTTTATTTGTTCACTAATACTTGTTGCAATGATTGTTGTAATTATTATTGTAATGATTGTTGAAATGATTGTTGTAATGATTGTTGTAATGACTGTAATGATTGTTGTAATGATTGTTGTAATGACTGTAATGATTGGTGTGCTTAATTAATGACGCTTAAAGAAGTCGGCTAATAGAACTCCAATAAAAGCTAATAAAAACAGAGGTGGATGAATGTGTGGGAAACAACGGACGCTCACCCCAATGGGCTGTTCCTTCGTTCATATATTCTCCGAAGATTTCTGTAAAGATTTTTGAGGAGTTTGTGACGACTTATGATCACCAATTATCACTATCATCGTCATCATCACCATCATCGTAGCGTCGTCATACTACATGCATGTAATATTACTTAAGCACCATACCCATTACAATTTCATGTGAATATTGTTCATCATCATCATCATCAGCATCAGCATCATCATCATCATCATCATCATCATCATCATCATCATCAGCAGCATCATCATCATCATCATCGCCGATCATCATCATCATCATCATCATCATCATCATCATCATCATCATCATCAGTNTCGTCGTCGCATCGTCGTCATCATCATCATCATCATCATCATCATCATCATCATCATCATCATCATCAGCATCATCATCATCATCATCATCATCATCATCATCATCATCATCATCATCATCATCATCAGCATCGTTATAATCGACTTCAGCACGTCAATCATCAAGCATTCCAGTTGCTCACTTATCCTGGATGCCTGTTCAGAGCAGTTTCCAATCCGACCGACCCATTTGCTTCCAGTACACGTCAAGCGGAAGTACTCACCCGTATCATTGCAAGTGATGTTGGTCACATGACCATCACTGGATGACCACGTGTTGGACGGTGCACTCAACGGCTTACATCCGGTTACTATGGCAGCAATAATGACAACAACATGGCTGGGTGAGTCGTTCGTTGTTATGATTAATTGTATTAATTGTTATTGTTGTTGTTGTTTTTACTGTCATTTACGAAGATAATTTTATAGCTCCTAAAATAATTATTAATAAATAAGCACAAACACATCATTTGAGCTTCACTGTTTCATAATTAGTATTAATTGCATGATATTGGTATCATAAATAATGTTTCGTATTTCCACACTTATAAGACGCACCTTGGTTTTGGGAACAACAAAGCTTGCGAGGAAAAGCGGAAATGTAAGTAAAAATATCTACAACCACGGTATAAGACGCACCCAGTTTGTAAACCCTAATTGAAAAAGTGCGTCCTATACACGGAGAAATATCGCGATTAGCATTAATTATGTCATATTATTATTAATAATTAAATATTACAATTAAACCTTGAAATTCAATCAAGACTGCCGCATCCTCCTGAACTCCTCGTTGTTCTTGTTTGTGTTGAGCCTCGTCCATCTCTTGTCGAACGTCGCGATGACGACGATGGTGGCGGTGGTTGTACGTCGTTGTGGAGAATGCAACTAATACTTTAACAGCGCCCACAACGCTCGTGTAGCTGGCAGATTGACCGGAAGACACATAAATGGGACTGACCTTCGGATAGTCTCCATCTCCCTGGTTGGAAGCCATGCTAAATTCCTCCACCGTCACTGTCGAACCCGAGTTGTGCATCGTAAACTGACGGAAAGTCAGGTACAGCCTCTGGTGGAGAGGATGCAGGATGAAAATCCACGGGCACCTGTCCGTGCCGACGCCGGTCTCCATGGCTACGGAGCTGGATAAAATGCCGGAAGCCATGTTCTCGATGTAATGATTGCCATGGAATTCGAAGTTCACAAGACTTGGAGGGGATCCCTTGAAATTGGAAGTGGTGGAAACGTACTTCCGAGCGTCTGATGAAGGGTTGGGGTTGTTGTTGTGGTGTGAAGATGAAGACGACGTTGAGGACCCTGAGGGACATCCGTTCTGGGAAGTAACGACTGTCGTAATGAAGAAATGTGAGAGGGCTTTGTGAATTGGGGCGGAGTTTAAAAGATGCAACTTATGCGTCATTGGCCGTTTCCATCGTTACCTTACTAAACACTCGACATGTTCCTCTCACCTTCGTCATCATCGTCATCATCATCATCATCATCACTGTCACCATCGTCATCGTCATCATCATTACTGGCACCTGTTCAAATACCCATCACTCATCTGGCAACACTCAATCTGTTTGATGTAAATCTTAAATTTTAAGCAAAACGTTTCACAACACGACAGACATTAGTTGAAAATTCAAGCTTCTGTTTTTTGATGAAACCTCGTGCAACAGCAAGTAATGTTAACATTTTCCAATGTTTTAAAAGTGAAACACCAACCCTTAATGCAGGTGTGCTGGACTTCAAGGTAAGATTTGAAATCCTTGTGACACGTGCCTAAGTTGTAAAGGTCAATGACTCTGAGCTGACATGACCTCCGACCTGTGCAGGTCTGTTCCACCAAAGTGGTAACATTGACCGAGCACTCCGTCTGCAAGAATTCCCTGGTGATGCACACCCGACTCTCCTTCATGCGCCCATATCTGGCCATCCTAACGTCCAGCACGTGTCCAGGTGGGCAGCTTTGATTGAAGCTCTGCCATTCGCAATATTCTGTTGAACAAAATGCTGATCAATGATGGTTTAGAGAATTTAAAGGGTGGAGTTGTTGGAGTGGAAAGTTATTTGGGGAGGATGGAGGTCGACGGACAGATGTTGGTGACAATTGTTTTCCAAGTTGCTTGATGGATGGATTGGTTACGAAGCGATTAGATGTATGTATTTGTCTATGTTTTCTTCCTTACGTCTGCCGTCAACATTTTTTCAGTATTCGCATTGCTTTACATTTTCAATTTCTGACAAGACGTGTAGCCTTGGGAAAATTATTGTGGAAAACTGTTCCATAAAAATAATTTATTGCGCTCATTGAGAAATAATTAATGGCGATAATAATTTTTTCAAAGCAAAAGAAACACGACCTCGAACAAAATCTGCAGAATTAAATTTAGAATTTATTTCTCAGTAAAATCTCAACAAATCTTTTACAAACCATCAACCTCGCGAACGTCTGATCAACAACAATTTCGAAATGTTTGTTTACAAAACAACAACAACAACAACAACAACAACAACAACAACAACAACAACAACAATACAGGGCCTGTCATTGGGACACGACACTCACGTTATTTTACCATAATTATGTTATTATTAACATATTTTAACCAATTATTGCTGTGATGTGTACAAGTTCATTAGTTGTGTGGAAATATTAATTTCATTGGGTGTTAACCGAAGCTTATTATAATTTAAGCAAAAATCTTAAAATGCGCAAAACATTGAGAACCAGTGAGAATCATAATGGCAGCAAAAATCAGGATAATTTCAACACAAACTTTTAAATTACAAAGTAAATAAAGTTAATAATGGATCTTGTCACATTTCTTTTTGATTACCCTCTGAAATCAATTTATTACTGATTTTTTAAGAGTTTATTGATGAGGGATTTCAGACTCAGGTCACTTCCAAAATTTGAGATTCCTCTCCTGGAAGAACAACCCTGCGACTTTCGAGATGCTTATCTCGCTAAAAAATAACTTTATCGAGCTGGATTTTGCTACCCAGGTGTAGGATGTATTTGAACATATTTTCAACATATTTCGAGGAATTCTGCTTTCCATCTAAGACCATCAGCTCTGACGAATCGAGAGAAGGATGTGACAGTCCAGACAATGACGGATCCTTCTCCAAATTTTCATTTCAAATACGACTTTGGAGATCCTCTGACCTCATGCCAATAATATTTGAAGCCATCTGGATTATCCAAATTAATTTTTTTTTCATTAGAGGAAATAATATAACTCCAGTTCACCTCCAATTTCACCATATCCCTGAACCAGTTAAATTGGATCTTTTCGTGAACTTCTGTCAAGAAAGACTTGCAAAGAAATTAAAAAATCCTCTTCTCCGAATGTATGTGCAGGTACAAGTGTCACAGATACAAATTCAGCTTGTTTTGAAGTTCCACTGAAGAGCACTTTGGAAGCTTCACGGGCAAAAATTCTCTTCTGACGA
>MPNW01000136.1:12429-81826 GCA_011800805.1 Hirudo medicinalis | reverse complement strand
CAATATATCCTGCTAACCTACCCTGCCAATATACCCTGCTAACCTACCCTGCCAATATACCCTGCTAACCTACCCTGCCAATATACCCTGCTAACCTACCCTGCCAATATATCCTGCTAACACCAACGATACTTCCCCTCAGCAGCAACTAGTCACAGCCAACCATGAAATTATCCAAAAAAAACCTCTAAACATCAGAGCAAAGAACCATAAAACAGGCACAGATTTCAGGATTTTCGTAGGCAAAATTGTTGTCATTGGGATGAAGCATCAACCGAGCGATAATGAGGGAGTCGTTGGAAAGTCTGGCAAGCGCTGGTGTTTAATATTTGATTATTATTTATTTTATATTTAAATTCAACATTCGTTTAAAATCACAGCTGATTAAATGGATGTAAAGATCACAAATTATGTTTACAACGAAATGTTTAATTACAACTGTATGTAAACATACATTTACAACATCTACGCCGTAGAAACATCAACTATTTAGATGACAATAAAAGGATTTCCTCAAATAAATTGGACAATGTTTAACAGATTCACACGTTATTTCATTAAAATTGTCCAATTGAAAGCACAATTGTTCTACGTGCAATGATTAATAATTACATTGTTCAGTGCAGTGATTGGCCTCATTACAAAGGCAGTCTTTATCGCGGTGGCTGCTCTCCTTGGCACTTTCTCGTGAAGAAACACAAAGAGGTGACAACTTTAAACATACAATTTGCTGGACTCATGACGTCAATCGTCACTACGAGTACTTTCAATTTCAGCTTTATTCGTATAATTATAGGGTGCAAATTATAGTTAGAGTTGTTATTGTTTTCATCATTCCTTGTTGTCGACAAATCAACCATAATTTTCATATTCATGTACTCCTTACGATCCGTGTCACATTTGTGTGCTAATTCCAACCATTTCCATCACAACACTGCCACACCAGGGAACCAGAAAAACTTCACCACCATGACTCATTGATCGTCATCATCATCGTCGTCTTCGTCGTCGTCATCGTCATCATTACCAGTGCCATCATCGTCATCATTACCAGTGCCATCATCGTCATCGTTATCAGTACCATCAATCGTCATCATCTCCAATCATGGTGGTAGAGGGGCATAGCGTGCTGTTCCATTTAAATCCAGCTTGTTTGTCGCGGAGATGAGGGAGGCAGCATGGATGTTTGAGGTCCATTAAAGTTGAATTATTCCTTTCTTCGTTGTCTTTCAAATTTTCCTCCTTCCGCCTGTTCGTTCGAGTTTGTTTGTTATTCCGTGTGAATGTTTTGTTGTTGCAAATGTTGTTGTTGTAAATATTGCCGTTGTAAATATTATTGTTGCAAATGACGTTGTTGTAAATGTTGTTGTTGTAAATGTTGTTGTTGTAAATATTGTTATTGATATGACAATTTCCTTCATTGAATAATATGATAATTAAAGTTGAGTCTCCATTTAAGATCCAACAACCTATTTTAGTGCAAATATTTAAGAGTAGTCATTAAACTCTTTACTTGAATTTAACAAAATTTTAATTCAAAATTTAATTCAAAAAATTAATAATTACCATTAAAATCTCAGGACTTTCAAGGTTATAAAGCATGAAATGTATCGGATATGAGGAGGATGATGATGATGACGATGATGACGATGATGACGATGGGAGATGGTGAAAAAAGAGAGAAGCTATTCAACTATGAAATGACGTTCGGCTTAGGATTCAATTGTATATCATATTTCACTCACATTCTACTTTCCCGCCTAATTCATCACAATTATCATCGTCATCGTCATCACCATCATCATCACCATTAAGGCCATATACATTACCACTACTTCATCAGTGTTCTTTATCGCTGTCATCATTATCATCACCATTTTGTCTGATACCCAAGTGTTCGTGACATCCCAATGAGAGAAAGTTGATGATGATGATGATGACGATGACGACGATGACGACGATGACGATGATGACGATGATGATGACGACGATGATGACGATGATGATGAAAGCAATGGAGATGACGGCGTTAAATGATAATGCAAACAGTCATAAAAAAGCGCCACAAGAATAAATGTGCAAATAATTCAGTTACGGAAGCACAAAGGAATTTTCAAAGCCAACAAGAACAAGATGTTTTATTGCGTTAAATTCTTAAAAGAAGAAAATATCTGTCCGATATAATTGTTTGGAGTATTTCTTTAGAATAGTATTTTTATTTAAAAAATTTTTTTACTTAAAATCAATTTATAAAAAAAAATTATTCATTGAAAATAATCGTTTCAACCTCCACTGATTAGTTCCTCTTGGACCAGCCCCTTTTCCGTGGTTGTGTCGAAAGGAGCAGAGGAAGCGCCGATGATAAGCAAAATGGCGGGAAGGCGGAAGTAGATATGCTTCATTAGGAGGAACTTGAGCTTATTTCCTGGGTTGTGTAAAACAGACAACTTCCTTGACGTGGCTTCGTTAACATTTCAATTGACCGCCATTCAAGACAACACGACAACACACAATCATCATTCAACACAACACACAATCATCATTCAACACAACACACAATCATCATCCAACACAATCATCATTCAACACAACACACAAACATCATTCAACACAACACACAATCGACATTCAACACGACAACACACAGTCATAATTCACTGTAATAACACACAGTCATCATTCAACATGTAGTCATCTTCATTAGCAACCAACCTCCCCATTTTGTATTATGAAGTTATTGAGTTACTAATAAACTAATAAACTTGAAATCAACATACGTGGCGTTCCAAGACGATTCAAGAAACACCGAACACACGCTTCCAACTCCTGCCACAAGTCCTCGATGTTTCGTCATTGAAAAGCCTCCAATTAACCTCCCGGTTTAAAATACTTCCCGTTAAAGAGAGATAATGGCCTTCGTGCAGCCTCACGCTCCCCTTTGAAGTCCCTCCCTAACAGCCCCAACCCAAACCAACCCACTCCCGATGAATTATGGGGAGCTCATGAAATGCCAATAAGGAACTCACTTTCGAATGTGCAGGAATCCGAATCAATTCAAGGAAACCGACTTCAGTTTTGAAATGACTCATCCGAAAAATATCTTTGAAATAACAACTGTCGAACATCAACAGCAACAACATTGAATCATCCTAATTCACGCTCAATCTCAGATGTCTTCGGAATGGAAAGTTTGGAAGAGTTCTTTTATAGGCTCAAGTGGAGTAGGAAGCACACGTTTGGTGATGGTAGCGGAATTTTCGTCAGAAATTGTTGGCAAATAAAAAGCCACAGTCGAGCTGTCTAGCTCAACTAACTCCGAACGAGATGCTGACGAAAAGAGGGTTCTCATGTGCAAACCTTATCAACTGGAGTTGTGCCTCAAATAAGTCGCCAGCACATCCACCCACAAACCCACAAACAAGAATTCCTCCCACCCACCCAAAAAAAAATGTCTACCCGCAAAACAACTCGGATTTCTTGAAGCCGCGGGAACAAATCAAACGCCTCGGACACGAGAAAATTGAATCTTGTTGTTGCACTCACACGAAAATCACCTCCAACATCACATTTGGCCGCAGTCGCTGCTGCAGTCAATGCAGCTGATGCAGTCATGAATTGTAAAGTGATTTAATAATATTGAGGAAGCAATATTTTTATAATAAATAATAGTAATGAGGAGGTAATCATCTTCAAAGGACACAATTGATGAAGTTAATGAACACGTCAGTGTGCTAGAAGATAACGCCCCAGACCTTAAGTCTCCCGAAACTTGCTGATGATGATAATGATCTACAAGACTTAGGTTATGATGACGATGACCATTTGACGAAAGAGAAACCTTTATTTTTATTGCGTTTATTATCAAATAGCAACAAATAGCAATTATATCTCGCAATAATTGCATAAATATAATATTTAAATTTTGCAAAAGATTCGGAACAGTCTTCAATGTGGTTTCGTTGTTAAACTAATCTATGGAAATTCCGGTCGTGTGCTGTTGGGGAATTCCACACCATTCGCCAATGAACTCAAAGACGTTGCATAACTCAGGACTGCGTGTGGTCTGTCAAACAACATCATTATCAACTACTATCATGATCGTCGTCATCGTAGTCGTCATCATCCCGACAGGCATATCAACACTTAGTAACTTATCATCACTATCATATCAATCGCCTTAATCATCAACATTATCATCACCGCCTCGTGTGGTATCAACGAACATCCCAACAACTTGATGATACCTTGATGGCAGTTATGAATTTATTCCAATCCTCTTTAAGTGCTTGGTAACATTCTTTCTTGAAGACAAGTTCCTTATCAAGTACTGGAAAACCTGTTTAAGGGTGATGATAATGATGATGACGATGGTGGTGATAGTGAATCATCAATTAGTGAAACCTCTTAATTTAACAGTTACTACTTCTACTTTATTAATAAATGGAAGTCATTGGCATAATTACAGTTTAATTATAATCACATAATTTAATCATAATTACAGCATGATTGTCATCATCATCCTCAGAATCTCCAAGCATGAATCTAGAGGAAACATTATGTTGACCAAAATATTATAATAAATAATAAAAGTGTATAACATGGTATTTAGATTATATTCTATTTTTGATGTTAGTGATTACATCAACCACAACATTAACACTATATTAAAACTATTCTATGTGAATACTGTACACTAACATAATATTAATAATATAGTATATAAATATAATTTATAATCATATCACGATCATCATCATCATCATCATCATCATCATTTCCATTTTCATCGGTTACATTGTCGACGACACTCTCCCCAACCACAAACGTCCCTCACCTGTCAAAACACAGGGCTTGAACTTCTCCATACTCTGAGGATCCACCAGTCCCCCGACATAGAACCCCCTGTCGTTCCTCGGGTAATCGTCCGCCGACAGTTTCTGATCCATGGACATGGCCAGAACCCATTCCTTCACTTCTTCAAGATCAGAAGCCTGAACAGGATATGTGGCTTTAGAGGTGTTTAACCAGTACTAATGAGTATAAATTTATTCATTTAACGTGTTCAGTTAATACAACTGTAATTGTAACAACAATGTAATTGTAATCATCACAAATAAGGCATTTCAGCATCCCAGTTGAAATTTCACCGAAGCATGAGGTCGCTCGGGTATGGGAAACTCGGAGGGTATGTCGGTGTCCGTGATGAGAGGATGGTCGCCGAGGTCTGCCAGTGATGGATCTTCTATGGCCTTTAATGGTGATTAATTACGTTTATGACGTCAGCATCAATCATCATCATCATCATCATCATCATCCCTCTCACCTCCACGATGTCGAGGAATCGATTCAGGAGCACAAGTGCAAACTCCTCTTGACCATTCTCCTAGGAAGAACCAAAAAAAATACAAAATACGTTTTCACGATCTGCTCCCATTAAACACTCCCTCGTTGATTCACGTTCTTAAACCAAACCTAACGATTTATTTGACTCATTTTGTACATTTTTTAGCAATATTCCCATGGGATAATCTCTAAACTGATGATGGCTCAAACTTGATATCAGCTTTCAATAGGCACAAATAATTTTTCTCAAACTTTTTACCGACAATAATAACAAGAACGGCAAGATATCTGAACTGAAAAAGCCATAAAGTACATTCAAGATATTAGGATGAGATGTTGGATGGACTAAAAATATATTTATTTTTAATAAGTCATATCTTATAAACCAGAATATCGTTTAACAAAATACACAGCAATTCAATAAAACAATCAAATAAATTTATTTATTTTTCTAAAGATGTAGATTTTTTTATCTTTTCCTTTAACATAAAATGGGAATACACAACTTTTATAGAAAGTTTATAAATTGTGAATATACAACTTAATGTTAATAAACAGTTAAACAGAAATATATCAAGGACACAACAACAACAAATACAACAGATGTTTCTATGGCAGTAACAACTTTAACATCATCATCGTCAACAACAACAATAACAATTATTATTATTGTTTTTATAATATACTACATTATTATTATTATTATATAATATAATACATTATTATTATCATCATTATTATTATTATTATTATTATTTTAATATATTATTATTATTGTTATTATTATTATTATTATTATCGTTGTTGTTGTTATTAATATTATTGTTGTTGTTATCGTTGTTATTATTATTTTTAATATTATTATTATTTTTAATATTATTATTATTATATTGTTGTTATTATTATTATTGTTATTATTATTTTTATTATTATTATAACAGTTTAACCCACTCTGCACATGTGACCTGCTTCAAAAAAGGCCTTGTCAGCTGGAATTAGGTCAATGTGTCTAAGAAGCGACACTGATATCTTGCAAGCTGATTGGCTGAGAGAATCATGACCAAGCATAGATGATTTTGTTGCATAATAATGTGCAACCAGGAACATGTTTTGGAAAACTTCAAAATCTGCTGCATTCATTTGTTCTGACTGCTTGTTCTGCAAACAGGTCGACCAATGAGAATGAGGAGAATGAACCACATGAACCAATCACTGATGAATGAATGAATTCAAACTGTAAAATTTGTAACCAAATCATAAAACATGTCCCTGAGTCCAGACCACATCTTGAATGATTCCTTGTCATCCAAGTTTTGGAGGTTAATGACATCATGAAACATTTTCTTGTACAATGCAAGGTTCTGGAGGAACAATGCAATAATGCAGGCACATGCATGACATGTTGGTGTCTTTCATTAAGTTAACATGCAGCTTTTGACTTGGTTTAATAAATGTATAAATGATTATTGAAATTATTCAATTAAACAATTGAAATTACATTATTGTATATATTATTATTGTATATATTATTATTGTATAAATTATTATTATATATTATTATTATATTATTATGTTATAAATGTAGGCATGCAGGATGCCCGAATGGGTTGATGGCAACGGTCGTAATGCCTCGAGTTCGAAACCCGGCCTGAACTGCGGCAAGTGCCCACGGGTAGGAGCACTATAAATGGCTAACAAAAGTGCATCTGACGCTATGCACGTGGCGCTATATAAATGAAGTGCATTTAATTTTATATTTACATAAATAATATATTATTGCTTATATTTATTGTATTATTAGTTACAACCGTAACCTTTGAAGTGGCAGTCGTCCCATATCTGATGAGCAATTCAATGGCTGGATAAAGTTTATTTTCCTGAATTAACTTTGAGGCGAACTCTGCCACGTATTTTGGAAGAAGTTCAGGAGACTGGAGTGAAAAGTGTGCATAAATTATGATAAATAGCAGCATAATTTAACAAATGTTATGCTTCGACATCGAATGCACGTCGTGCGACCTAAGTTTGAAAATGATCAATCATATTTTGTCTGCACCAAAGCAAAAACTGTTCAAGCAATTCTTTGCTCTCCGGCGGTGATGGACGATCGTGCGGCAGATCGACTGATCGGCAGCGTAATGACATTAAAACGTCTGTTAGTAAAGGACTTTTACTTTGTTCTCGGCGACTGACAAGGCTTTGTTCCAATCTCCTTTTGTTATGTGACCTCGCAATGCTGCCTCAACGTCGACACTTTCCAGCTGAAATGGAAAGCATGCAAGTGATGATCTTGAAGTCAGATTTGAGTTTTGAGATTTGAAAGAAAACCCTCACAACGTCCAAATTATCCCTCTCCTTTAAATGAGCCTTGTACTTCTTTTCAACATATGGTAGAAGTCTGCAACACCACCATCGTCATCATCGATTGACAATTTCGTCGTCATCATCATCATCATCATTAATATCATCATCAACATCAACATAGGACAACTTGACAACTCACTTGGGTTCCAATTCAGCTGCCACCTTCTTGGCTTTTGTCCACTCTTCTCCACTTATGAAGGATGTTATTGCCTCTTTGATCATGTCTGCTTGCAGGTATAATTCCGCTGCCTACGTCGGTTGTCGTGATGATGAAGAATATAATAATACTTTATAATAATTATTTACTTTAATTACACAATAATTGCCTTAATTAGTACATCACTATTGCAATGATGATAATGACAATGACTGTGATGATGATATCCTATTGAAATCCTTTGATGATTCACACCATCATCATCACCATCATCATCAGGAGCATCATCATTATCATAATCATCATCAAGTTCATATCAGAAGTTCACATCACTGACCCCATTAAACCTCTTCAGTTCCACAAGTCTTGGACCAACCACCTCCACCACTCTTACCAGGTTCTCCTGACTCAAAAACTTCAGAGCCAACTGAGTTGCCTATAAAAAAGGAATCAATCATCAGTGAATGAGCTGATTGCATTGGATGAATGAGCTGATTGCATTGGATGAATGAACTGATTGCATTGGATGAATGAACTGATTGCATTGGATGAATGAGCTAATTGCATTGGATGAATGAACTGATTGCATTGGATGAATGAACTGATTGCATTGGATGAATGAACTGATTGCATTGGATGAATGAACTGATTGCATTGGATGAATGAACTGATTGCATTGGATAATTGGATGAATGAGTTGATGAGGACAATCATCAGAAGAATGGAAGCGAAATGAAATAAATAAATAAAAACGTTTTGCATTCATAGAGAGTAATTTGGGTTGTCATGACTCACTTTCTTGTAGCACTTCTCAACGAGGATGACGTCATCCGAACTTTGTGACGTCACGTCTACGTAACTCTTGACGGCTCGAGCATATTCGCCTTTGGCTTCAAACTCTTGAGCCCTCTCAATGGTGCTCTGGATGTTGCTTTGATGATGGAGTTATGACGTTGGTCATGATGGAGATGATGATGATGATGATGGTGAGTGCGACGAAGTGAATGTTAATATTGTTTAGCTACGGTGCTGACATTAAAATGTTGCAAAATATTAATTGTTACCCTCCAATTGACTCATTTGAATGTTTTGATTCAAATTCATTTTGCAACTCTGGCAAAATGTTTGGCAGATATTCCTTGCACACCCTGAGAGCATCTGCCCACATGTTGGCTTCCTGGCAGTCAATGGAAACATTAACAAATGAACTCTAAACTGATTATTGCAAACAAATTGAAAATTTGATTTGTTCCAACAGATGTCTTTAAAAATTGTTAAAAAGTATTTATTTGATGCAATAATTTGAACAATAAGAATGAATTAATAACAAATACATGAAATAAATTATGTTATTCTTCGCTCAGTCCATCCATTAATAATTTTTTCTACCTTGTATCGCTGAACGATCAGGGTTGGCCTCTGAGCCCTGAGGAAGAATGATTCTGCTTTCTGGAATTCCCCACTCTCAAAAGCCACGTGACCCTGAGCCGTCATGACGTCAGAAACTGAGGATTTGTCATACAATTCTGCAACCCTCTGAGCTGAATCCCAGTCCTTGCAACTCACATACCTTGCAAGATCAAATTATTTTAGCTAATAGATAATATGTTTATCAACATATTAGTTATAAAATCATGCGTAATATGTTTTATTATTTAAAAATTTATTCAAATATTTGTACATCGTACGTCATATCATCCAAATCATCCACTGTGAACCACACATTCATCTGACTCACTCACCATCCAACGTCTGCCAAAAACTTACATCAACACGGCATTCTTCGGAATTCCTGCCTTTATGAACTCTGCTTCAGCCTCCCTGTATCTTCCATTTTCTTCCAAATATTCTGCATATTTCTCACTCACATATGGCATTTTGTCCTTCCCTTTTGCCAGTTCAAATGCAAATTCAAAATCTGGAGGACTGAAATTGCAATGAATCCTTTCAAATAATAACAAATTAAATTTTAATAAGTAATATAAACTCGCATCGATTTTAAAGCCAGGTTGAGAGTCGACTCGAGCATGCCGAGCTTGTTGAGGAGCTTGACGGCAGACTCTCCTCCCAACGACCGACTCCACTCGTAAGCCACCCTCTGCTGATGGGAGGGACCCCCAAAAGATCTGGCAACCCTGTATGCCTCTTCCCATTTGTCTTCCTTGGCATAAAGTCTTATGGCACTGTCAACATCTTTGGCTTCCAAAAGATGATGTTCGGCCAGTCTTAATTTGCCTTCCCCTTCCAATAACTGCAAGGTGTCGATGAAACGAATGCGTAATAATCGATACATTTTAATTAAGAGGTTTTCAAAATAGATCTGTCAAGCGAGTTCATGACGCTTACCTTAGCAAGGTAGATGTGAGTGTCTTTGACGTGGTTGGGTCTGTGTGACTTTACCACTCTGAGCATGTCCTCGTACATCCGATGTCTCTTGTACATGGATATGGCCTCGTCGGTCTTATCTATGGTCACGTACAGCCTGCAGGTGTTTAATTAATGAAATAATAAGTTACTGTCTTATCTAACATTAACAGTGATGTATTTACATTTATAAATATGATTCAAATGAACAATAAATCAACAAATGGGTTCAGAGGCTTCCTGCAAGTGACAAGCAACAGTCGTCGTGCGTCGTATTCACAACCCAACTTACACCTTCAGAAAGTGATACCCTGATACCAAAACATATGAACGCACTTATTATTAAATGAAATGTTGAGTTTTAAAAATTGAAAATATATCTCTGACAAAATGAAATAGGCAACCAACTTTTCAG
Organism: Hirudo medicinalis; assembly: GCA_011800805.1. Lineage (NCBI taxonomy): Eukaryota > Metazoa > Annelida > Clitellata > Hirudinida > Hirudinidae > Hirudo > Hirudo medicinalis. Next base: position 71,183 of record MPNW01000136.1, on the reverse strand, counting down.
CTTCCCTTAGTTTTCCCTTTTCCTCAAGAGTTTTAGCTTGGTTCAAGGACATGGCATTGACTTTTTCAATATCCATGTGTTTTGTGGCCAACTAAAATTTATTGTGTTGGAAAGTTAGGTTTAGTAGTACGAATTATATCATTAGCCATTCTGAAAGACATTTATATTATCTGTGATAAATAAAAAACTAGAAAATGTTAAAGTAACTTTAAAGTATTGATTGGCAATTGAAAAATTGTGGCTCAAACAACAATCACCGTGTGGGCGAGATCCCACTTCCCAGCACTGGAGTACATTTCGATGGCTTCATTTACGCAGTTGGCTGCTACAAACAGTTTCTCAGCTTCCTTAAAAGTGATGACAAAAATAACTATAATGATTATGTTTATGGCGATGATATCAATGATGAATGCCATAATGACAACAATGACGATGAAGTGGAGGACGATGATAACAAGTGAAAGTAAGTGATTAAAATCATGGTGTGTTTATAGCCAGTAATGCCAGTAATACCTGATAATTTCCAACTTGAACAAAGTGTTGAGCAATGAGGAGATGATACTTCTTAACATCTGTTCTGTCAGATAACACCTCCAATATCTGAGTAGCTTTTGCCCACTGTCTTGAATTTATGGAGGCATCCAAGGCTTTCACTGTAGACCTACATATATTGGAAAATTAGATGTTACAGGTAAAATTGGTGCTCGTCATCAATGTCAGAAATGAGCAACCGACCAAAACTCAAGTAAACACCAACCCGGACTCAATGAAATGATTGATGGCAGAGTCATATCTCTTCTGGGTGACAAGATAGTTCCCCCATTCTTCTTCCAACTTCACCACATTTTGAGGCATGACATTTCTAGCCAGTTCCACAGCTAAATAGAAAAATTATATATTTACAAGTTGAATCACAAAATTGAGATGACATGTCTCAGATTAAAAAGGTAGCACACCTTTTTGATAACAGTGGGCCTTGCAATAATATTCAATAGCACTATCATTCCTGCCCAACTTTTCAAAGAGTTCACCTGCCTGAAACAAAAAACCACCATCACCTCAACCATTATTCAATCATTCAATCATTAATCTCGAATCCTTCAAATTCCTCATCAACCATACTTTATCAAACATCTCAGCTTTTACAAGAGCTGTGGTGACTCTTTGGATCAGGTCAGGATTTTTCATCAGTTCCTAGGGGGAATTTAATAAATCATTATCATCATCACCATCATCTTTTTCATCATCAGCCTACATTTCGACTGGTTAAGAGTTTGGCAGCTCTTGCAGGCAATCCTGCCTTGAGGTAAAGTTGCAAAGCTGCTTCGTAGTCTCCCGATCTTTCCTTCATCTCGGCTGCTTTGTGCTCCTGACCCGACTCCATCGTCCACAGGTAGAATTTCTTCCTCAGAGTTTCCAGGTCGGGATGGTTCTGATGAAAGTCAATTGTGAGTTGGAATAACATCGGAAGGTTATTTTGAAGATATTTCTATTTTAAAAATGAAACTAAAATACCATCGCCTCGGCAACTGCGATGGCATCTTCCCACTTATGAAGATCTTGATACATTTTAATGGCTTCATCCACATTATTCTGAAATAATAAAATCATTTAGCAGACATTCAATCAAAATATCTAAACAAAAATGATACTTTGTTATTAATAAATGCTGCCAACAAAGTCAGGCATTATTTGATGAGAAATGATGCATTAAATGGCAAGTGGTAATTCATCAAAGTACAACAATGCATTCCACCTGATCCAAATAAATACTCTCGGCCAACTTGAAATTCTTGTCCAACAGAGCCATTTTTGCTTGAACTCTATAGCTGTTGAATCCCCCCTGTTGTCATTCATATGAATAATAAGTAACAAATAATAATAGTTAATTTATAATAACGAGTTCCATGATCGCTTTGCTACCCTCAATTATTATTATTAACTGATTAATTATTAACTATTCTTAGTTAATAAATGACAAAATCTAAAAGAACACTTGCTACCACCTGGTCACCTGATTCTTTCACCATAGCATTTATCTCATTCAGGTGTCTCGCCTTGGCAACATCACCGAGAGCGGCATAACACCTGATCGGTGGATTAATAAGGAAACATACTGAAATAACTAAAACAATCCACCAATATGTTGTGGATATTGAGAAGTAATACTATTGTAGGGATATAAAAACAAAAGTTGAATTTAAACTGAGATATATTAATAATTTAAAATATTTAATTCAACCAAATAATTTATTTTAAGATGTTTGGAATAAATAAACCTTTCTGCGATCAAAAGTTCTTTGGCCTCCATTGAAAGGTTACTCAACCTCTGCCACAATGCTTCAGTCTCTGGTGTCATTTCCAAAGATTCCAAGTAAGCCACAGCCCTACGTTGGTATAAATGAGCATTATTAAATTACTTTATTATAACTAGAACTAATGAAGTGGACGTTCAGAAAATATCACAAGCATGACTGTAATGCTATGCAAATATAATTAAAGTCCAGTTGATTTGCAAATGCATGTTAAATAAAATCACTAAAGACTCATCATTATTGCCATTTTCTTACCTTGCAAAGTCACCGTCGTCGACAGCCGTTCTGAATTCTATCATCCCTTCATCGAGAAGGTACCTGGAAGATGATGACGACGACGAGTTGCCTTTATCACTTGTAACCACTTCTGTCTTTCCATTGTGTCTCTCTATGTCTACCACATCACCCTGATGAGATTGTAATTATGATAAGATCATGTAAATCAAAATAGTACTAACATTACAAAATGTAATATCCCAGTATGACATTCTGATAACATGATAATTAGTTGAAAATAAGTAATGAGGCACACATAATAATTCCATCTATTATAAAGTAATTCAATACGAGTTAGACAATTAACATGTTCACAATCATCATTAACATACCTTGATTGGCATGGTGGTCACCTTCTCAGGTGTTTCAATGTTGTACCAAATGAAGAGGTCTTCTCTGCTTTGAGCCACAACCACATCACTGCCAGGCACCCACTGTGTTTCATCATCATCGTCGTCGTCGTCGAAATCATCATCATCATCAACGTAATTATCAATATTATTGCTGTAGTTATTATTATTATTACTATTATTGTTATTATTATTACTAATTCTACTGTTAAACTTAATGATTATAGAAATGGATATTCAGGTGACAATCACCTGAACGTAGGAGCAGTAATTCAATATCGTCGTCTTCACTTGGGTCTCCATGTCATGCAGATGGAGCTGAAAGTTTTGTCATTAGTTAAATATAAATATATTGTAATTAAATATAATTTAAATACTATATTATAATAACTTAAATACTATGTTATAATAATTTAAATATTATATTCTAATAATTTAATTACTATATTATTTACAATTTACAATAAACATGTATTAATAATTGGTATTTCATTGACTTTTAACTTTTGATCTCTGAAGAGCAACTTGTGTCCAGTCTCATTCAACTGCAAAAGAATTGACTCATCATGAGTAACAGAGCAACAGAGTAACAGTAATAAGTTGATGTTAATTTAATAAATAAACGATTAATTAATTGTGTAATTGTTAAGGTTGACGATGTTATCATCAGCGACACGATGACCTCCAGCCATCCAATCTTGAAGTCGTGATTGATCGTAGCTTCGGTCACACCTGTCATCAGGTCCACTGAAATTTTAAATTCCTTCATTCACTATAATTGCTGCCAGGAAATGTCCAAATCAACATCATTACCATCATCATCACAACCACCATCATTAACATCATTTTCATTACAGGTTAATTGAACATACAAACGGCTATTGTTTTCAGGTCCACCAAGTATGCGACCTTCTTGTTGTCCTTCTTGTCTTGTTGCTTTCTCTCATTTATCCTCACACTGATGACATCATTAATGTTTTAATAAATAAGCAAATGAATTGTCACAGCATAACAGTAGTGATGATGACAATGATTAAGACAGCATTATATTAGTAAAAAAAGGTATTTAGAATAATCATCATCATCATCATCATGCATGCTACCTGAGAAGATGTTTGTTGGTGAACTCCGTTCTGACGGAGCCGAGTATTTCATTCCTGCCGTATTCGATCAGAGTCAGTTCTCCGGCATTTGAGACGATGCAGACCTGAAAGACGACAATTACGTCCAGTTGTTATCACAACAAGACTAGTCTTTAACTTGCTCATTCATTCATCAAATCAGTCTGTCATCCACAATTCAACAATTCATTTTCTTACATTTTCATTGTCAAATGAGTACTTCTCATTTCCTCCCGTTGCCGACCAGGGTACCTTAAAACAAGGAGACGAAAAATATCAGGTCACGAGGTTATGCCTTCCCTTCCCCATCAGCCAATCAGAAGAACCCACCTCGCAGGAAGTTTTTCTGATCATGTCGGCCAGAATAAGAGTGTCCGCAGTGTGTCCGAGAACGTAGCGATCGTTGCCGACAATTTTTACTTCGGTGATTTCGCTGCCACGTCGAGATTTCAAGTTTAAAGACTGTTTTCCAACCAGGCTTTTGATAACCACCTGAATTGAAATGATGTTCATGGTGAAGATGGTGCCTTTTAAAGGTCTGTGAATTTGATAACTTGTTTGCACACCTGGCTGACTCCAACATAGGATATCTCAAACTTGTTTTTGTAAATATTCTTCTTCAGACAACAATCGAACACTTCTACAGCACCACAGAGGGAACCCTGGAATATTCAGGAAAATGTGAAATCTTACAAGTTAATCAGGTTAAGATATAATATAGGTTAAGATATTTCAAATGTGTGGGTCACACAGTAAATAAACATGTATTTTGTATTACAATTGCACATTAAAAGTGAAGTGATGTCTTACTGCATATAGCTTGCTTCCATCAGCCTTCCAAGCCAAAGCAGTGATGGTGTACAAGTTCCTCATCTCTTTGGCAGGTCCCTCATCCCACAATCCTTTCCTGGGACTCCAGTTGTAGACTCTCAGCCTGGTAGGTAATTAAGATCTTTTACTAAATAGAATATTATCTTGATGTTCTTCATAGCAATTGACTTCTTAAATTTTTTTAGTATTGTTTTTGTTTTGTGTTTAGTTAATCTGTTTATTGCCTTGTGAAGGCACTACAATCACCTGACCTTATAGAGCATATAGTGCCCTACCCAAGGGCACTCCCGGGAAGTGCAGGCTGGGTTGCGAACATAAAGCATTATGACTGTTGCCATCACCACCTCACATAACCGTTAAGCTAACCTACTATATTATTAAATATATTTTAATTATCAGAGATGAAAACAATTCCTCATCACATTCACCACCATTAGCGTGATCAATGCTAACCTATCAAAGCTTCCAATGACCACAGACTGACCACTGGGTGAACACACAGCACATGTGAACTCTTTCTCTTCAATCTCTCTATCTTTACTGTAATCAAATTGCTGAACTATCCTTCCCTCTTTTGAATAGACAAATACCCTCTTGTCACAACCTGCTGCCAGAAATGAGGTCGTGCCCCAGGCTAGTGCATAAGGGGGGCTTGGGTGAATGCAGACCTTACCCTTGTAGAAGCAAAAGTCATGGCAATTAAATAGCATTATACAATATCCTCGATGTCAGTGGCTATTTAGATGAGGTGGTCATATGAAAGAAATTTATTTTGTAAAGAGAAGTCAAAAGCTATAAATTCTCACCGATGTATCCCCATTTCCATCATCAGTCACAATGAACTTCACAATGGAGCCATCTGCATGACCAGACAAGATTGCTTTGCCAGATGGACTGCAAGTTGAAAAAAAACCGAATGACCTTAAACAAATCTTAGATTCACTAAGACAATGCAATGCTTTTGAATATTTGAGACTAGGTGTTGTTTAAATGCAATTGTTTCATTTCATGTGGCTCCAACCATCAATTCAACCATTATCATCATTACCACGGACATGATTGACTTACTTTGAAGCCAAAACAAGGGAATATGATTTTGCATCGTATAACGTCGAAGATTTATTTGTTCTGGTGTTGGCAAGTCTCACCTGTTTAATTGATAAATAAAAATGTCAGGTAAATGGTAGGCAGTTACTGAAGAAAAACGCTATCATAATTATCATCATCACCATCATCATCAACGCCATCATTATCATAATCATCATTAACAGACCTTTCCTTCAGCAGTCCCATAAATGAGTTGATTATCTGGAAGCCACAAAGAGCAAGTAACAGCTCCATTGTAAATAAATTTGTTGCATATTGTCTTCTTTTCACCCCTGTTGGAGAAAAACATTTTGCAGTCAATAACTTAACCTCAGTTAAAATAAATAGTATCTCCACTTTAATTATTATTAATAAATGCCTCATCTAATTAAAACATATAATAACAATAATAATAATCATCATCAAGCACTCATAAACAAAGAGTCCGACCAGTCGTCTCCAATCTTGTAGACGAAAAGTATGTTATCCGTCTGCCCCACAGCTATTTTTGTGGCATCAGGTGAAAAGGCCAAACACTTCACCATGTAACTCTTCTTGCCATACTGTGGTGTTAATGTCACACTTAATGACATGTTTTACATGTACATGTTTTATCATCACAATCATCTGACCTTTGGATCACATGGCCTGGTGCTAAACTTGTCCTTGACCTCCCCGAATTCATCAAACAGAAAGACGGCTCTATCGTAGGTGCAAACAGCCAGTTTCTTGTTATTCAGAGACCAAGCAATAGAACAAATCTTTGCAGCTCCATCCTTTGAAAGTTTGGAAAATTTAGGATCAATATTAATTTTTTCACAACTCAATCAAAATTATTCATAAATTAAAAGTTTTAAAAAATTGCACTCATTATTATTTTTAAGCTTGTCCCACAACATGTTGCTAAGTGAATTTTGTAAAACCTCTTTGCAGTGTAACTTATCATTAATCATATATGTTAACTGAAAAATTAAATGTCTCTATTCTATATTTGCTCCAATGATTTTTTCATCGAGTCAGACTTTCAAGATTTTCTAAAAAATCTACCTCAGGATTTCATTTCCAAAGTTATTCATAATTCGTAACTGTTAAATCAAATATGAGTCTCGTTATTAGGGCTATAGCCCGGTCTACTTTTAGTAAATTCTTTTACAAGCCAGTCAAAGGACGTGTTAATCACCAACATTATGAAACTGCCCTTAATTTAAATGCCTGCAACAAGTAAAATATAAAATAACCTACTTGTGCGGGCAACAATGTCTTAATGTGCTTCAATTGCATGATAACAAGGCAAACCAGAAATTTAACGTCAGGACATATGCTGTCCTATGGTAACCCAAACAAACGTCTGTCAATGCTTTGGCAACCAATCATAAATCATTTCTCATAGTTACAATTAAATATAAATTTGTACGATTTGTTTATAAATTTAAAAAGTAGTCACATTTTTGTCAAGTCTTCATGTCATATTTTTAATTTTTTCGAAGTTTTAATTTCCTGGGTCTGCATTTGCTTCTTTGCATACATAAATTTTATTTAATTGTTTTTTCTATCTTCTTGCAAACCTGTTCAATCTTCAATTTATTTTTAAGTGAGGAAAGTTTGAATACTTGCGTCGCTTTTTCAACCAAAGAAGGGGAAAGTTTCACCATCTTAAAAACTTAAAATTAGTTCTTTATTTTGTAAACTAAGTAAAGTAAATGCTAGTGCCTAAAATGTTTCAGTAAAAATTAGATTATAGATCATTTGATCCATGTTTTAGTCACAAAGAAATGAAATGATGGGATTTGTTTGTTTCCTGGGTCTTCTTGAATCACTAGTCAATTTTTTATCATGTTCGTCATCACGCTTCCAACTTGTTGAACCCAGAGAACTTGTTTTGTTCTTCAAGGGTGTTCGGTCGATAGCCGAAAATGTTGAGGTAGCTATTCCTGTTTTCCTCATATCGAACATTGACCTGGCCTCCAGCGGTTGGAATTTCGTGGAGGGTCGTGATGCGTTCAGGAGTTTGAGGTCTGCGGTCCCACAGGCGAGTGACCAGTTGTTTGCCAGTTATTTCATGGTAGAGCCGCCTCCTGGTGTGTTTTGCTGGAATGAGAATCAAAATTTTCATTTAATTAAATTCACAAATTGAAGGGTCACAAATTAGACCACAAACAAGCATTAAACCCAGTTCACAAAAATACAGTTAGTTAATGAGTAATTAAGAATTTCGTATAAGATTAGTTTCAATTAGTTTAAAAATTAATGTAAGATCGTATCTAGTCAATTAAACTTTGAAATGAGAGTTTGTAGATGAACAGACGATTTCAGAAGGGAGGAAATTCCATGGTTTATGACAGTTATTGAAGACGGGAAATTTAACATTTCTCTTGATATTCAAGGATAGTGGGACCAAGACCAAGACGCTGTAATCTGCTGCTATATGACGATATCTTCACACCAATATTTTAATAACCGATTATATTTTGCTCAATTCGAAAAGTGGTTCTGAAGCTTAGTTCTTGGAGCATCGTAATGAGATTTAACTATAAAAAATAACGCTTGGCAACAACAGTTAGATATTTAGTGAGTGGGGATTGAAATGGAGGGGCTTTTTTAAATACGGAATTTACGCACTGAAGGAGGTGCTGAAGGCATCGCAAATTAGCTCCATCCAGGAACGTCATTTCAGCTTGCGATGGGGACTCTGGCACTACTTAATGAGGACTTTTTTTGCTTTTATCAAAAAATCAAGGTGGGAGGCAAACAGCCACTCAGGATTCGTCAAAGGAAAGGAATACGTAGGTTATAAAATAACTAGCTTTTTTAAACCGGTTTCGCCAGTCATATACACGTAATCAATTTTGCTCATGCCGCTGTTATTTACGTCCTCCAAATACAGCCATTTACCTGCCCTCAAAGAACCGGATGATTAGACCGATGGTCCAACAACGGGACTCGAACACGCGCTGCCACCGCGAGAGGCGAAGTCCCAAACCATGCGAGAGCAAATTATTCATTGCTTGCAGTAGATCTCGAGTTTAAAGCTCGTATGCGATTTGGGAAAAGGTGAAAGGTGGAAAACTTGAAAGTTGAAAATAGCACAGTTGACCTAAGAATTGAGACGATGAATTGAATGATGTGTGCAAATTCCAGGTCTCTATTGTTCACCGTTTGGGAGGAGTTATTGGGACAGACAAACATACACAAGCACTTTCTGTTTTATATTTATTTATTATTATATCTGTTTTATATTTATTTTATTATTAATTTTATATTATAGATTACTCTGGACAGTTTCGAAAGATGGAAAGTTTGTCCAGGAATAAGGGGAATAGTAAAAAAAAAGATTAATGAGAATTTGCAACAAGCTCTTTTGAGATTCCGTGATGATGCTAGAAATGATTAATCGGGCAACTAAGTTTTTTTTTCATAATGAACAAGAGATTCATTCATCAGGGAAATTAAGATTTTAAAATATGAATTTGGTGCGAGTGAAGTTACCATCGGGTTCCTTGTTGAAGGAAGCCTCTACGTGCTTCAGGGAGGGAGTGATGCTTCGGTATTTAAGTTCTCTTTCTTCGCTACTTTGTTTCAGTTCTGGTTTGTCGAATCTCTTCCTCCAAAACACGTGGTCCGAATTCAACAGGGAGTTTGGTTTCCTTTCTCTCGGTGACTTCTGCATTCTTGGTTGTTCTTTGCTGATGTTTCTGACATTTTGAAAAATTATTAACTTTTAGGTAATTATAACTTTGAAATAAATCAACTGATTCAACGACTTAGTTGCTTCAATCATGTTACCCGTTGGCTTTGCTCAGATAATGCTGGAAAATGCTTTAAAATTTAAACTTGTTAAAGCTCCACACACAATAAAGTGTTATCATTTTCTTATGATTTACAAGTTGTCAACGCTTGGCCTCCATTTTTACTTTCGTGATTCTGTCACGAACATTTTATCAATTTATCTCAATTTTTAGAATTTTCTTCAATTAATTAATATCCCCAATTTAATAAATAATTAAATAATATTAATTACATGAATATTATTAAATCAATTTCCAAAATATTTATTAAATGATTTCGATATACATTACAAGGTATATTTCACATCCTGACACTATTTTAAACTAAAGTCTTTGTGCTACGAAGCTGTGTATATGTTACGTAATCAAAAGAGCAGGACGTTTGCACACATTTGTTAGTAAATGCTAGTAATTCCATTTGCTAAATGTTAGGAAATAGAATAACACTGAACGAGGACATGATGGAATGTTGTATTGAAAAATAAATAAATTGTTACTTTCTTTAATAGTTATCACTTTTACTGATTGCGATGGTGATAATTAAATTAAGAGGTACATTTAATTAGCAGGTATAATCATGCATCCACCTTTCTGCGTCTCCTCAACCACGATTATGTTTTTAACGACAGAATTTTTTTTGCTTGTTGACGTCACACGACCGGTAACAAGAAACCAAAGACATTAAATGATGTTTTCCATAAATTATTAGCTGCTGATGTAATTTTAATTGTTTTAATCTCCTTGATTTTTTCAACATTCTCATTGACATTAATAACATCATTAAGTTATGCTAGGGTTGGAGAGGAAATGTGCAGGCTGCTGCCTGAAGAATAACATAAATTTATGGCTTATTGTTGAAGAGTTGCATATTAGTTCATTCGAAGAACGACAAATGCAATCTTCTGATCATTCTATTAGATTGAATAAAATCCTCGCAAAACCGAAAAAGGCACCATGCGAAGACGATGAAGCTTTTATCGGGCGGATAGTGATTTATTGCTATATGATTTCCACACTAGAAATTTGTTACGTGAATAATGCAGCAGGTATCATCCCACGCATCAAGAACCCAAGGTGACATGGAATGAGAATTTTTCTTTCATCGTTCCAATTGTTTTCAGGATCAGCTGGAGGAGATGGCAATTAATCATCTGAGTGATTAAGTGGCTTTTAAGAAAAGCAGAGGTGAAATTGCATGATGAAGGAACAGCGATGGATCTAAAGAAGGCAATCAACGAATGGAATAAACTCGAATGGGTTGGAGACTCCAATTCTATTAATGAATTGATGAACGATTGAATAGCTGCTTGGATGAGTGCACTGCTTAATAGGAAGACGATCAATCGAGTAAATTAAAACTAAACGTAAGTCTTTTCGATGGTTTTTTTTATTGTCTTTGAGTACAGTTTTTTAAATATATTATCCAAGTCGCATAACACACATTTTGTACAAAATCGCATTATCGATAAAACTATTATAAAATTTTCCCAATATTAATATCCATTTTATTTATTAAGGATTATTATATATATATTTATTATTTATTATTATTATTAAATAAATAATTTCACTCTAATCAAATCACAAAATGTGTCGCCATGATTAATGGCATCATTATTATGAAGGTAATTAGTAATCGAATAGTGAATTAGCAGTAGTGGCTGTTGGTAACTGGAAGTAAAGCTGGAGTTGCTGAGGGAGGATAAAAGTCGGAGAAAACGAGGCAGTCAAGATGATAGATCCTCTATTTTCTATTGGTCGCTCAATATTTTTTAGCAAATGTTTTGACAAGCCATCCGTACACCGTAAGTTGTGAAGCAGACGTCAGTTGAATGTCAGACCATGCAGTCGTAAGTCTATAAATGGACGGAATCCGCATTTGACAAGTCGCAAAAAGAATTCCTGCATTAAGATAATAATTGTTTTAATTTCTCGACGATTTCCTCACAATCCTGAAAAACCAGTCATGACAGAACAACTTTTTTCATCGACTTCTTATTGGCAAAACTTTTCAACATCAGCAAACCTAACTTTCGTCAATTCCTTCATCAAGAGAACCGTACCTCCTGCCAAAATCTTGCTTGGAATCGTCATGTTTTCGGTTATTGCAGTCAGCTTTACCGCCAATCTCTTCGTCATAATCTCTTTCATAATTGAAAAGAAATTGAGGAACAGTTTCACCACTTTGGTGGTAAACTTAGCGGTTACAGACTTGCTCATTAACGTGATAGCTATGGATTTTTATACAATAAATCTTATCTTCGAATACTGGCCATTCGGCAAAATTCTTTGCGGAGTGTGGGTATTCTTTGATTACACCACGGTCTTTTCCAGCAGTTGGTCTCTGGCTGCTATTTCCATCGACAGATATTGGTCCATTCGTTGGAGTGTTAATTACCGAAGTCTCAAAGGATACAAGAAACCTCTGATCATGGTAACAGTTGTCTGGTATGTTTGCCACGTCGAACAATATATATATATTATATTTATATTATTTATGTATATATACATATATTATTTTGTTATAATATTATATTATTATTATGTTACATTATTTATTATTTACTTTATCGACGTTTTCCAATTAATAGATTAGATTGCATTACCACTATTTGTCGAATTAATAATTTATTACATCTCATTATGATTCCCTGTCACAAAAATATACGCATCATTCAAGCGTCACCATTCCAATGTTTTTAAACTTTGTCGGTAGCTTTTTAATTAGTTAAGGCTAACTTCAAATAACATTTATGTACAGGGTCAGCGTAGCGACTATATGCTGGTACCCTGTCATATCAGATAGAGTTTCAAGAACCCAAGAATTCATTTGTGTGTACGAACCCTCAGAAAACCCAGAATTTGTGATAGTTCTGGCATTGTTTGGGCACCACACTCCTTGTTTAATAATCGTCGTCATGACTGTCCTCGTGTATTTCGAGATCAAGAAACTCTCCAAGGTAAGACCTGGTGGGGTAGGTCATTCACCTCCGTCCAAGGGGATGAGTCAGGCAAGAACCATCACGTCGCACAGCGAAGATGACAGCTCAGGTCCAGCAACAATGGAACTGGACTGCAACCAAACCAAAACTTGTGAAGAGGTAAATGACGAGGGCTGTTTCAAGATTTGTCAGAAACTGAGGTCCCGGTGGAACAAGTCCTCTGAAAGTGGAACAAAGATGGACAAAGAAAAAAAAGCCTTTCTGACGCTGGCTCACATTGTCTTCTGCTACGTGATAACCTGGGTTCCATTCCACATCATCTACGATATCAGCATTGTATATCCAGACTCATACGCCGTCAACAAAGCATTCGAATATCTCTTTTGGCTTACTTACGTCAATTCTGCCATCAATCCCTTTCTCTATGCTTGCACCAGTCCTGAACTCAGATCAGCTTTAAAAAGGTTTGTTCCTTGCCTCTATGCAAAGTGAAGGAAAGCTCGAGTCTAATTGCACAAAAGAAATGATTTGTCCTCTGAAAAACATTCCTCAATTTCTCTCGTTGGTTAACATTCTCTTTGGATGACCAGGCCTTCAGGGTGGCAATATTAAAAATCACCTATCTCTAGAAACAAGCTGTGTCATTAAATCAAGACCAAGAGGAAATTTAGTTGCATAAAATACATTTTAGAGTTGTAGCAGCCTACATACTTAAAGTGTAATAAAATTGTCAGTACAATTGTAAATATTTTATTATTTCCAAAAATTTGGTCAAAGGACACTATAAAAGCGCCTCTAATATGACCAAAACGAAAAGAAAGACAATAACTAGTAATAATTCATTACTGGGATATGAAAAAACTTACCATTTCTTATCCATCTTTTTCATGTTAAAATCATAAGCTCCCTTTCTAAGTCATTTTACCTTCCAAGGTAGTTAAATTAAAGCAAATCATAAGTAACATCATAAGCAGCTACAAATTTAATTCTTGGTTTTACAACTTTTTTAAAAGCAGCAATTGCAACCACAACAAGCTATCAACAAAAATAACACATTCTTCAACAACCAAATCAAATAAAAAAATCAACAAAATGAAGTGATATATCATTATTGACAAGTTAAAACTTTGCAAATGTTCAGTTTTGACAAAAATTGAATACTTTTTAAATGTTAACTTTTAAAATGCTGTTACAATGTTTCACATTGTTATTTAATAAAAAAATTCCTTTGTAATTCATTAAAATTTGTGCAGAATACATTGTGCGTTATATATCCTGCAAATTTCAAAAACAATTAGAGATGTTTACGGTTGCAGTAACAGAAAAACAACTTATATTATAAAACTAGCCCTAGAAATGTTCTTATGGAAATCTGAAATAAGCCTGTTCTCTAAGAACACAATCACACTGTCTGACCAACTTCTCAGCTGTCATTGTTGCATCTTGCTAACTCTCAATTTCTCAAAAAATAGTAAAACATCAGGCAGTACACAACTACCAATATGGTCATAGCCACAAGTAATGCCAGAAAAATGTCCTTAAAGAATAAATTGTATTGAAATGTAAGAATTATTTTGAAAATTGGGAGATCCATTTTAATTTACCATCAATCTTGGCTTTTTTTCTTCCTTGATATGTTTTAATTCTTTTAGTGCCTGTTTATCTTTTTTCAACAAATGTTTACCTGGAAAACAATACAAAAAGATGATTTTTTGAAGAAGTAAAAAAAGTGCTTTTGTAAAGTAGTAACTTTAAATTAGCATTCACATAAAATCTACCAGTAATCGATCAATTAGTGTTAAAATCTACTCAGTGATCACCTATTTGTCGTCTGTATTGATCCACTGGTAAGGCTTTTCCCGCTTCTTTACGCGTCATATTTTAATATATTTTAAATATTAATTAACAACAAAATATTTTATCAGATATGGAAAGATGGCGTAAATATGTAAGCATTTGAAACTCCTCTGTAGGCTATTGTAAATCTAGGTGTATTTAACAAAATCCGTAACAATCAAAAACTAGTAGTTTCGTGGCACAGATGATCGATTGAACAAAGCGGCTCAACACAACCTTTGAAAAGTGAACTAAATTGTTTTTATTGAAACAAAAATCAAAATATAACTTTCCAAATATATATTTGTAGTTTTTTTTATTTAAGTTGATGTAAATTATAAAAGTTTCAAAGTTAAACTGAGTTCGAGATTGCAGATTGAAGTAAAATCAAAATGTCTACTACAACCGGTACATTCACTAAATATATGATACGCCTAAAAGATTTAAAATTACATTATTTAAAACCAGCATGCTGCAGTGTTTTGATTTGGCCTTCAACTGGTACTCATTTTAGACAGAGTTTTTGGTGTTTCAGGTTACGGCGAGGTCGGCGTGCGCCCATAAATCAATGTTGTACAGGCAATTTTGCCTGCGAAAGTACACAAATTATCGAATAAGTTCGGGAAATGGCGTTTTCGATGGCGTAGGAAAGAACTTTGAATAAGATTCCTTGAAACCTCACCTATATAAGGAATTCGGCATATGCTATTGTTGTTGCTGGCTTTAATGCTCTGGCCGTTATTTTCGTTGCAATTGCTCGTCATTTTTAGCGGCAGCTTGAGTGAATAGGCTCACGTTTTAAATACAACTGAAAAGTTTCCGTTATTCGATGTATGTTTTATTTAATATGGAAACTGATTGAGGTATGTAATCGTGATTGTTATTGTTGGTTTTTCTTAAATATTAGACTTTGTTGAATGTTTATTTATACTTTAAAATTGAATGAATGGATCATGTATTATTAGTGAATTATGTTTTGTTCCAAAGTCACTGTACTTTTTGTTGCTTGACGGATGATGTGAGCGGACTTCGGTCTCCTCCTTTTGTTTTGAGAAAATAAATAACATGAACGGACCAGCCTTAAACTGATAACAATTGATGCAATTGCTAGTCTTGGTGCAATTGATAATTGTGGCTCTAACGCAAGTCCAGCATTATTTCACCAGGACGTTTAATTGGAGAATAATTAAGCGAATTACTGAATTAGAAAAATATGCAGATTGTGATATGGCGGATATGTTCCATAAAATGATTGATGGACTCAGAAGCGATGATTTGCTTGGTGGCGTGTCAGATTACTTGGGCGGACTGGGGATAATTAAACCCCCATTTGATTACTTAATGACATGGGCGTGCGACCATTTAATGGATAATTAAAAAATACTTGTCGTTACTTGTTACTTAGATTGATGCATTTGTTGTGCCATAAAATTAAGAATTAATGTGAATTATTATTTATTGCGGTATTGGTGGAAATGTATAACACTCTTATATAATAAAGTATGACTCAGGCATCATGGAGAATGGGGCTAAATGAGATGTGTTGAGGATTTATGTTGAGGCCTCCGAATGACTCAATTAACAATTGAGGCGAAGAACAATTGTCTGAGAAGATTTTTTGGTGAGGTTGTTACACTGAGGTGAATCATTCCGGGCTTGAATCATCATCATCATCATCATCATCATCATCATTATCACTCATTATCATTGATATTGCCCTTATTATTCGTTCAATAAGTACTTAGTTTCTGATGATGATGTCATTCAGTTCTGGTGCACATAAACAAATTGGCAGATACATTTGCTTATTCTGCCAAATTCAAACTACTGACGATGATGACGATTTTATTAAGCCGACCACAAACGCACGCACACAAACTAAAAACTCTAAGAAATGTGACATGGGAAAAATTGGTTCAAGGATTAGTTATTGGGTCATTGACGGAAAATGTTTGATAATGGTTTCATTAGACAAACACTTCAAAATGATATTAGTGGCTTGCATGCAATTTGTAAACAACTGTAACAACAAGAACTTTTCATGAACAGATGTCGAAAATATTGCTTCCAATCAAAGAGAGATGTTTGCCTGTTCAAAGGTTCCCTTAAAAACTTCAACTCTCTTTTGATCTCACCAATCTGTTCCATCTCCCTATCCCATCGATCTATTCGGCTTGTTCGATCTTTCTATCATCCATCCTTCATTCGTTCTTTGGTCTTCTCTATCATCACAAGCACCCATAACTATGCATTTCTTTATTTATTTGTTTATTTGTTTGTTCATCTAGGTGAGCATAATTTCCACCTGAGTTCGCACCTGCAGCCTCCTACGAACATCTGCTTGTAATGTGACGGAGTTTTACGATTGGGTGGTAGGAAACATGTCGATGCAATACGCTGATGCTGTCAGCAACGAGGATGATGATAGTGATAGTGAGTGTGATTGATGGTGATGCCTGAACAAATGAGGAAGAAGTGAATGCAACATCTTGACATTTGATTTTAAAACTTTCGAGTGGGGTTCGACATCGTCATAGCTAGTATTTGAGAGTTTTCCTTCACGTTGAAGGCGGTGATGATGATGATGGCGACCATGGCGGTAATGGTGATGATGTTGATGAATGTGATGGAGTTAAAAGTGTTGCGGTCGAGTGGTTTACTCGGTGGCTGTGTGCTCGCACACTTCACTGAAGTAGCAAAAAGCTTGATAATGACGATAGGACTGTTGTCACAACTTTCTTAATTATCTCCTGCATTATCATCCACGTGATCTAATGATAAATGAGTCTTATCATTAATAACTTCGATTATTAAGGACTGCATTCTCGAGGATTGGTGCACCAAGGTCGCTTCACTCGGTTACTTTCAATGTACTCAACAATCGCAAGCCAATCTTTAACAGATGAGGTGTTGAGGTGCTGTTGCAGATTATGATTGTTGTCTTGAACGTTAGTGTTGTTGAGCTAGTCCTTTGAAACGACTGATAATCAATTATTGGTAATTATAATCTGTAATACATATTAACTATTACTTGTTTTTTGACTTGGTTTCATTTCTTTTCCTAGGAAAGACGATATGAAGAATAAAATCTAGAATATTGGATTACATCTTTCGTCTATCCTCTTTTTGGATCTCAGCATTTGCAACAACATCATCGTCATCATCGTCTGAATTATGAATCCCTCACAACTTGCCTCTCTGCCAAAAGCCAGGGCTCTTTATGAAAACCAGTCCGAGTCTCCTCAGGAGTTGAGCTTCAAGAGTGGTGATGTACTTTATGTCGTGGAACAAGACGTGGCAGGATACAGTGGCTGGTGGCTCTGTTATTCGGGACAGAAGTTAGGAATTGCCCCTGGAAACAGGTTGAAACTGCTCACCACAGAAGAGCTCCAGAGCTCCTCTGCCAAGGTAGTGCAGTCGAATTGGCAATCAATTTCGCATAGCAATTTCAATGCCTTGTTTGCAGACAATAAGCTGAAATTTACCCAAATTATACCTAGGGCAGAATTATTTAATGGAACTGCCTCTACTGAACACCGTTGCGATGCTTATTATCGTCATCGGGAATGGTTATTTGTGATGTAATATAGTGGTGGTGGTGATGATGACGACATAATTTCTAATCTTGCCATCTTGTGGAATTTTATTTGGAAGTTACTTGGTTGTTTAGCATTCTGTGTGACCCAATTTCTCAGAGCAACTTAAGTGTGTCAACATGTTCGCATTTTCTTAATCTCACTTTTATCCTCCCATTACGATTCCAATTAACACTTTGAAACTTTGGAATGTAATGATCGTTTGTTGGAAATTATGTAACTGCACCACTAACATGAGTGGTCAAACATTATTGCATATTAATAATAGCTCATTCGTGTGGCACTATGTGCTTAATTCATTATCTGAATGTTACAATTATTTAGATCTTTATTTGGGCTTTTTAATTTTTCTGTGTAGAAATTATTTTTTTGATATTGTTAGGATTATGACTAACATTGATTGTTATTAATTCTGTTATTATTCACTTTAATTAATTTACCATTTATGGTCAACACTTTTTTCTGCAGTTAATGTTATTACTATTGTTATCATTATTATTATTTATTATTATTACTATTGTTATTACTATTATTATTATTATTACTATTGTTATTATTATTGTTGTTGTTGTTGTTGTCGTTATTATTATTACTATTGTTATTATTATTTATTATTATTATCTTTTTCATTTCAATTAATATTTAATTGTGGCCCCTAAAGAGTCTTTGAGATGTTTACGTACGAATGGAAGTTGGAGATGCATAGATGCCTCGTTTTTTATTTATGGAAACCATGTGGAAGAGAGCCTCCATTTTCACCGTCAGCATCTCTCCAGGGATACGCTGGCTCGATGGTATTAAATTAGATTACTTTGTAAATAGTGCCACTGAGGAGGGTGATGATGATGGTTATCATATTTTATGGACAATGATAGCATGAGTCTTTGATGTTTATTGGCGGTTATTTACAGCTTAATAAACATGCTATTGTTAGTTCCTCCAGTTATTGACTTGAATGTCCATGACAGAAACGTGCCTGGATAAGATCGTCATGATCATCATTGCCATTGTAATCATCATCATCACCGTCGAAATGCTGTAGTAGTATAGGGGAGACCATGGAACAAGCCGGAACATGCAAATTCTACATTCCTTCCTATGACTCATGCAGTTCCTCACATACTCTTCATCGTATTCTTTTCCAATTATTGCAGCTTGTGCGTGACTTTGTTGGATGTGAGAATTAGTGGCAGAATTTTCTGGCTCATTTGCTCTAAAAAGTTCAAGATGAATTCACCTGTCCACCTGTTGTTATACTAATCACAATGACAATTTAAACATTTACATAATATATCAGTATTAAATAATAATAGTAATATACTCACTAATGAAACGATTAATAATCTCAACATAAAAACTGCTGACCACTAAAATTGCACTTGATTGAATATTGTTTTAGATGTTGTTTAAACATGGCAACGCATTCTATAATATTGAAACTTTATATTCCTATAGCATTTATTCAAGACCATAAATCTTAATGTTATTCTTAATTAAATCTAATCAGTAATATTTGCTTGAGATAGCAATAATTATAGCTATAATTATATATATATACATATGTATATATATATACATATGTATATAAATACATATGTATATATATATACATATATACACATATATATACATATATACACATATATATACATATATGTATAGTATTGGAACCACTGCTCTAGGCATGAAGATTGATGTGTTACTGAATGAGTGTTCTAGTGGATGTTAGAACCACGTTTATCTGAGTTGCACACCTGCCATGTTGCAAGGTGAACAAAAGGTGAATGTTCTCATATGAGTCCATGATTATTTGCTTAAATTGGGTTTTACTCTGACTTCTGTTACCAACTCTGAAAGCTAATGATATATAATAAATATTTATGAGTATTAAAATTGATTTAACGAGTTTTGTTTATTCGTCAGAATGAAGCTTCTCTATCGGACGACCAGCCATCCACTTACGACGTTCCGGTCAGACTGACGGCTGCAATATTTGAAGGCGATCCTTGGAAAATGCGACAGGATGTCCTTTCCACTGCAGACCAAAACACTGGTGACTCCCTTTATGATAAGCCTTCAGGAACGGGATTTCCTTCGCCAAACCGCGCCAGTATGCTTTCCATGATGTCGACCGGCAGCTCAGGCATGAGCGACAGTACGAGGTCGAGTGTCGATGCTTCGTTTGCGACCTACGACGTTTTGCCAAACAGACATGGGGCAGCACCATTCCATCAATCGTGCGACCAACAAGTTGCAAACTCGAATTCCTCGCGAGGTAAAAGTGCCGAGGATCAAAGAGATTCCTACTTGGAAGATTATTCCGTGCCCAGAAGAGGCAGCGATGTCGTGGCCGGAGCGTCGTCAGATCCCTCGTTGGATCTGTATGACTCTCCCAGAAGCTACCAGAAGCAGGTTGTACAAGAAACTGAACAGGATTCTGAACAATTATATGATGTTCCTCAATTTCTAACATTAGAGAGGGTTCACGCTGTTATGCTTAAACCTTTCGGTGACCTGAAATTAAATCCCGGCATTGAGCCTGCAGGTCAAACAGTGACTGGGGGAGATGAACTTAATTCAAATTATGATGTGCCCCCCTCAGGAAAAGAAAATCACACTTGTTTCAATTCATTGGACAATAACTTAGAGATAACGAAAAACTCAGAAGATGCCACGAATCCTATTCCCGAGTCACTTTTTCCAGTTTTAAAATGGCAATCCGACATACGAAAGCACACTTCCAAATTGAGGAGTTACATTCTGGATCGTGGGGATGGTTTGTCAGAGGATTCTGGCCAACAATATGATTATCCATATCCTCACATCAAATTATCATGCTTATCGCTCAAAACTGCCACAAAGGAGCTAATAGATTTCTGTTTTACGAAAGTATTAAGCGATCATTTATTCCCCTTAGCATCCAGTGAAAATTTGCAATTTAAGAAATCATTCGATAGGGAAAAATTGAAGATTAGAGTTGAGATGCTTAGGACTGCACTTAGGCAATTTGAAGATCGGTCAAATGAGCTGGTGTCGGCTTCTACGTCTCTTACGGCTTGTCGATCCAAACCCGGCTTTAATGGGAAGATGAAGTCCCCGACTAATAAGCTTAAAGAGCTACTAGGTATGGCCGACGTTCTACCTCAAATAGCAGATTTGCTGCTCCTTGACCTTTATTCCCAGTGCTGCGTTTCAATGTATCAAGAAAACCCGTTCGATTCAACAAAACAGAGTGTTCCAATGGAAACTTGTGAGGGTGCAATTTATGCACCACTTCCACCTCCACTTCCACTACAAAATAAAACTTTGATCAGCAATGAGTCATGGCATTTAATTAATGATCAGAGATCCATGCGCAATCGACCCCTGCCTCCCACTCCGCCTCTGGCACGGGTGGAGAAGAATCGCCCCTCCGTTCCGGTAACGGTGAATACTTTGCCGCCCCAGCACAAGTTGAACGCTTCTAATGTTCACCCTGGAAACCAGCAACTCAGCGCTCCTATTTCACCCAGTTGTTCCATCCAGAGATTGAGCTGCCCTGGCTTTTCTGGGCCCATGAACGATGCTGTTACTTCTAGCACTCTACCTGCGCGCAAGAGTGGTTCTGTATTGGTACCCTCGGAGCATCCACTTGCTGAAGGAAGCGAGATTAGCAAGAGAAGTACGTCAGAACTTCAGTGTCCTTTGCAAAAACCACATCTGCCATCACAGATTCACCTTTACAATGCAGTTGGCAATCATCACTTGCCTCCCAATTCTATTAAATCCTCGGATCAACGGTCGCATCTTGGACTTCACTCTCCCCCGAGCGATCAGCAGCAACCAAATCCGTTGCTCGGGAGTGCAGAGAGCGATGCGTTGTTGGTCGATTTTTACGCTTCACAAGTTGATGGACATATGGAACTGGTCAAGAAAGCAACAGCTGACTTCAACAAAATCATGATGATGTTAGACTCTTCGGATGAAAGTCGTTCTAACCGCTTTCCTCACACGCCTCCTAGACTTATTTCGTCTAATCATGTCTTCAATAATCACCGTCACCAGAATCCTTACAGTTTTCAGTCTCTAAGTCAGATGTCCACTTCCCAGCAGAATCAGATGTTCCCAACGCCGAAGGAATTTGTCCTTCGAAGCAAATTCGTAATTTTAGCTGCTCATAAACTTGTCTATGTCGCTGATGCCATAGCTCGCAATCTGGCTGATCCTTCTCGTTACAAGGATGTTGCCGAGGCGGCAAACGACCTCTGCGACGTACTTAAAGTTGCCGTCAATGCCACGAAGGAAGCGGCTCTCTCCCATGATAACCACTCGAAACGGGAATTCATGAATTCCAGCATAGCACAGGTGGAAGTCAGGTCAGGAGAGTTGTGCAGAGTCATTTCTAAGCACAGGCGACTCCAGTCTTAGGAAACTAGGTTTTTTGATGTGTTGGCCCTCTATAAGTTCCCAAGTATTTGTTCCGTTTTTTTTTTTTTTTTAGATTGTTCGCTTTCATGCAGTCTCGTGACGATATCAAATGCCGCCTTAAAGCCTTTGAAAGGATTTTAAATTGTATTTGTTTCTTGTGCAGACAATTTTAGAGGAGAAATGGAGCCCCGTTATCCTGGGGATGTATTGATTTTTTTTTACCGTTGGTAGGCTGGTTTACCTCGTTGCAAATCGTGTTTGTAATATTTCTGCCATTTTTAATTGAAATGTTCTCAAAGCAAATGTCATTGTGATTGAGTGATGGCTTACCAAAGTCCGCTCATTTTCGTTTGTTAATGTTCTTTAGCACCAACCATGTCCGAGCAATATAACTTCCGTATTGCAATAACTTTCAAGCGTTTGGTGTTGTTAGCATGTAAGTTTAGGTGCATCTGTTGGTATGCTTCATAGTTTCATTTTCATTTTCTCTGTTGCGCTTTAAGTGTTGTACAGTCGATCTATAGAGCAACCCGTCGTCTGTTTTAAATCGCGGCAGTTGTAAGTGAATTGTAATTTATTAGCGCAGTAATTTTAGTAAACAATTGTCTCGGAGGTCCATCAAATGCCTCGAGTTCATATTCTTAACGGTCTTATTCTGCCAGCCCTCTTCATAAGTTCACCTGCAAAATTCAAGATTATTACTGCCTCGAATTCAAAGCTCGATTGTGCGAGCTAAAAATAAGCTTATACTTTGATTCTATTATTTAAAAGTGGTTGGCATCTAAATCTTAGAAACTTCTAAACCATTTTTAACATACCTGTGCTTCCGTAGAATGAAAAGGGGTAGTCATCTTTAATAAGTTCTTCAGGGAAGTTGAACTCTTGGCTCCCAAAGTGTATTCTGCTGGGAATGTCGTCTTCAGTTGAAAATCGCTTGTAGCTTTTCGCAAAAGGCATCGTAAGAATGAAATAAATAGATAAGAATAATCTAAAGTTTTTGAGCATGTTCCGAGTGCTGGATATTTCTATAACTTTATGCAATTATTTCTACAGTCGTCGAATATCGGATATGCAGAGGACGTGTTGTCCAAGCTCGAATGGCGAGGCTTTTTATAGGAAATATTTTCAATTTCCGAAATTTAAAAAGGCATGAAAATAATACCAAAAATCAAATAAAACAATTTTCATGTAGAGACGTGATTGATCGACGGTGCAAAAGCTCCTCGGCATCGACGCCTTTAAATCACTTCAGATTAAAACATGGCTGTGTTCACAGGCGGGATTTACTATAAGTGTTCAATGAATTAAATTTTCATCTAAAATTTCATTTTAATTTTAGAATGGTTATTAACTTATGAGCAGTTGCAATTCGGAGTAAACATCCCTACATAAACTACTGGTGCTAGGGAAATGCTGATTTCAGTTGGAAGATGCACATGTGGAGAAGACATGATTATTCAAATATTTCTAAAATTATTGTAAGGTTTCTCCACTAAAACGGGAGCTCGTAGTACTAATTTAACCTATTGCAGATGAAAATTGCTTTGTTACCGAAGTGATTTGATTGTCTAGGCCATTGCCAACAATGAAAGGACTGAAAATTGCAATACCACAAAAGAAAATAGCACGTTGATTTAAGGCCTTATTAAGTTCTTTAAATTGAAACAGTTACAGTTACAGAAAGCTTACAAAGAACCAAATTTAATCGTAAACCAGAGCTAGACCTACAACTATTCATAAGGAGTCAGCATCATGAACCGTCACTTTAGATTATTTTTTTTTTAATTTGGAAATTCCCATTCATCAAATTTCGGAAGTCCGCGCGGAATTTGAAAAGTGTTTTGAGTTTTGTTGGATTCAAATGTTTAATTTAATAATATTAATGTTAAATATTTATAAATAATAGTGAATAGTATTATACTAATCGTTCACTTATATGGCGCCAAATGCGTAGCGTAAGAGGCGCCTAGGTTACCGGATCGCTATCTTGAAAAGATAGTCTTCAGCTCTTCAAAATCAAGCAAATCTTCAATCAGCAAAAGAGTCTTCAGCTGACGAGCTCGAGTGTCTATTGAGCGCGAATGATAAGGGCTAGGTCGTTCCATGCGGCAGGCGAGGTTCAGGAGAAGCGATGGACAATCTGCAGGCTGGCCGGCGAATATCCCAGCACGAACGATGGTTATACAAATTACTCATAAACCGAATCCTCACATTTAATATTTGGCATTAACTGCGGACGCTGTCGGGTCTTACCATAGAACAGTAAACAGACCAGGCACCTTTCAAGTTGCAAAACTTACGTCGTGAGCCTTATGTCAACCAGCAACCGAAGCTCTTGATGCTTCTTTAGATCAGAGGTCAGTTAGTAGACAAAAACAAAGCTTAGGAGCTAGTTTTGCTTACCCTAACATTGCATTGTAAGAATCTGATAGTCAGATCTACCCCTATCAATCAGTGGGTTCTCAACACTACTTCAAATATCAAAATGGCAAAGAAATGGGCATTCAAAAAATCCATTTCATTCAAACCACAAAACTACAATCATGCAAGGTAAGATAGCATTAAGCCGCTACATATTCCGACATAGGTTTACATAGAAATTCTGAAAACGAGAGGTCTGAAGAGCATGCGGGGCAATTTTCAAGAGAACGCACAGCACAAGAACAAGTAACAAAACTATTGTCAGAACCTAGTGTTTTACCACAACAGCCATCCATTGCAGAAATTGTTAAATCCAAGCAAATACCAAAGGCAATCAACTGCAAAATGAAGAAACTCTTAAAATCAGTTCAATGCTCCCAAAATCCATCAATTAATTCCTGTGTCCTCTGCTTGATATTGATGAACTCCTCTCTCTCCTTTGAGGTGAGTGGTGTCTGATAAAATGAGAATGTTTGATCAATACAATTAGAACATTCAATTAAATGTTAGAAATTAATATCCCCTAATTAACTATTACAAAATGACACAATTATAACAAAACATATTTAAATTGAGACCTTCTTATATCCCTTCGACCTGAAACACTCCTTGACCTTGATCGAGATCTCCTGTTGATACAAACAATGTAACCAACCAAACACAAGGTCAAATTACTCAGTGACTCACCTTCCCCTCCATCTTGGTGACCTGCTGTATGACCTTCTCCTGTCCCTTCCACCTCTTCCTCTGTTGCAGTCGTAGTCATCGTAGTCATCATACCTGCCTCCTCTCTCCCTGGATCTCATCATGTATGGAGCTAGAAATAGTTTGTCTTGTGTTGAAATTTAAAACACACATGCATGTAATATAACAAATCGAGAGCTGATTTTATAAGAAAATCATTTAAAGACTAGTGCATATTAAAAATGTATAAAAAAAAACCCATGGTTCAGAAAGGAAATAACATTTCAAGAAGAAATTGCAAAAGCTTTATGCGATAATATGTCAGCAGGAAATGGAATGTTTTGTCACTCACTCTTGCGATCACTCCTAGCCACCTCAACTTCCAGTTCAACTCCACAGTACCTGAAGCCATTGAGGTAATAGAGGGCATCATCAGCATCCCTAGCATCTTCAAATGTATCAAAGAAAGGCCAACAGAGAAGAAATTAAGGAAAATCTTTAAAACAAGAAGAATCCCCACTGCATTTACAATTAATGACAAATTACCGACAACCGAACAGGCACCGGCAACAAAGCAGGTTTTTTGACACAAAATGATAAGATAAATTGCATTAGCACCATCATAATACGTGAAATAAATCAGAGATGATAGAAACAGAAGTAGATCTTCAAATGAGAGAAACCCACACAAGTATAAAACAGTATAAAAGATATGAACAACTAATAATGAATGCGTCAACTTAAAGTGCCGACTCGAGCACATGCCGGTACATATCAGCACATGCACACACTGTGATACTTAAGTATCTCTGGAGTTTCCAACAAAGGCTTGCTTTCCTTTCAGCTTTAAACTAGGGGCTAAAACCTTTATCTTTATAACTTTTTTAGTATCTTTAAATCTTTCTTTAACTTTCAAACTTTACTTTTTGTCTTTTTTCTGTTTTTTAAACAGAAAAACAATAAATGTTACCAACTTGAGAATATACATTTAATAACCATTCAAATTACAGCTACATAAAAATTCTAAATTTTTCTAAATTAGAAAAATAATTTATGCTTATAACATTGTAGTTGAGCCACCAATGCACAATCACAAAGCAATTTCCATCAAGTGTGAAAACCATCTGTGATCTTACAAGGATATTGTACATAAGCAAATCCTCTGTGCTGCCTCGTATAATAATCAAGAGGTATGTAGACATCGGTAACAGGTCCGTGCTTGCTGAAGATTTCTCTTATTTCCTCACTCCTGCAACATCAAAATTCGATTATCAGTTGGTTTGAAACGCTAAATAAAATGGGGACCGTCGTGCCATGATAACTTTTGCTCGTCGACTGGGCTGCAACTTCGGTTCCGTTTAGTTTTTGTTCTTAGTAGTTCCACATAGGTATACATGCCCTAGTGTGTTCCACTCCAATATAATTCGAGTAAACATATTATGTGGCGCCTTATGCATGCATAGTATCAGAGATGCCTTGGTTCTCGATTCATTGCTATCCTGTGGAGACAGGTCTTCGGCTGACCCTCGAAGAGCTCAAGTGTCTGAATGAGAGACTAAATGATGGGTCGTTCCAGATGGCAGGCGAGGAATATGAGAAGTATCGATTGACGATGTATGATCTATGGACTGGTCGGTGTAGATGAATTGCAGAGGATAAACGAAGGCGGTCAGGGATCTGATGGAGGTGAATGAGACTTTTGAGATAGGGTGGGTTGGATGTGGCTAGAGTGAGGTAGGTGATTAAGGTGATTTTTTAAGAGCAGATTTTTTAAGATGATGTGAAGGTGTATAGACAACCAGTGCAGTTGCATCAGGAATTCAGAGCTGATAAAGCTGGGATCGAGGAGGATGGGTTTGTGTAGGTTATTTTGGTTGCATTGAAGGGAATGGGTAAGACCAATGATATAGACATATATAATGATAATAAGACTAATGTCTTATCTTTTCAGCCCATGGTAGGTTTGGCATTCATCTCCAAGAGCCTAGGTCCCAGACTTTTTGAGGTAAAATCTGTGCCCCAGAGTTATTCATGGAGACATCGCCTGGACCAAATATGACCCAGGCATGGAACAAACCAGGAGATCAAAACATGATCAGACCAAAAGTTCAACAAAATGTATAAGACTAATGTCTTATTCTTCAACTTAAAATATGGCAACTAATTAAGCAACATTATCATAATTATTCCAGCCATTTAGCCAGTAATTGCATCGCACTTTATAAGCTTTCTCCCAATTTCCATGCAAAATGAGTAGATAGGCAACAGATGAAATGGAAGCATGCCTATTCCAATGAATTACTAATTGCAAGCCTCACATTTCAAAGGACATTTCTTCATTTGCAAAAAGAATAATTCAATATTAAAGGTTACCTCTGCTTAGAAGTTGTTGGAAATTTGTGCAATGATTGTGTAATACTGACTCACAAAAATCAGTGGGCTGGTTTGTGTGGCTCACAAGTTCAAATTTGTGCACAAGAGTCTGACATCATTAGAGGGAACATTGTAGATCAGCCACATATAAACATGACAATTTTGTATGCTCAACACCTACAATTTTTCAGCTAAATGGTTTATGGAACAGTTACTAAGACATAACAAAGATTTCAAAGACCATTTTGAATTTCCCTGGAATATAATTTCGTAGGACCAATTTTTTGGCTGATACTTTTATCATGATGTAAGTTGCAAGGACATAAATTTATAATTGAGATGTTTTTAAATCAACACATTCTATTGTAATACCGAATGTCAATTTCAAATAGAAAAACATTATTTATGTCAAATCTTGACATCACTTTCTAAACTTCTAACGGTTTAAGTCTACGAAATTTCGCAGTTAAAACATTAGGTCAAACCCAGTCCAGGTTCGATACTCACAGAAGTTACCAATTAATGGCAACGTTTGCCCCAGGTAAAAATACTTTGATTTGATCTGTCTTTACACAAAAAGAATTACTCATGACGCCAGATACATCTGATGTCGGCAACAGTCAAGTGAAACTAAGACTTATTACACGAATATTAAAAAGTATGAAAATAAATTGAACCTGGCGTCCGGCGGACAGTTTCTAATGAAAAGAGAAGCATTCATAGGCCTCGAATGTCTCGGCATGTTCAAAGCAATCCTCAAACTCTGGGCGAACAAACAGGAAATGCCGTTGGAGAGGGAATAGTACAACGAATTGATTAGTTAATTCATATTTTAAATTATTTAATGTAAATATATCTTTAAAATAAATATTGATAATTTATTATATATTAAAAAAAATATATTATATTCCTATAACTGCCTGCTCATACGTGCTCCGACTGGGCGATTCGTATAATTGCTTGAGCAATTCTACGCTTCATCTGATGGCAAAGCGTGAGCTAGTGGACGCCAGATATCCATTACACTCCAAACGGATTACACCATCCACCCAATCTCTTTTAATCGCAAAATTCACAAAATAAACAAGTATCCACTTCCGAAGCAACGCACATAAAATAAATCGCAAAGGGCTGGATGCAATAGTACCCTCTTATCACACACTGAATGAAGTCCCAGCAGGCACCTTTCAAGAACTATACAAGTATCAAGCAATAGAAAACATAATTTTTTTCAGCAAAACATCAGGAATATACAAGAAACAAACTTCAAGTAGTTGGGTAGATTAAACATTTAGACGTTGGCCATATTCAAATCAGCATTACAACAAATGCAGTGATGACTTTCAAAACACAACAAAACGTCAAAGCATTTGATTGCAATCATAACAGGCTGTTTTCAAGACATCATCAACAATAATTCACTTGATGCATTAGCAGACACTATAAGGCCAATGATTGGCTGAAGTCCAGTCATAAAAGATGCTGTAACAGCACATTTAATCGACATTGGTAACATGAATCCCATGATTGGCAAGGTTTTCTCTGAGAAGTTGATTCTCTTCACGAGCCTCCTCCATTTGAGCAGATAATCCCTTAATTTTCTAAGGTGAAACATCAAAGTAAACATTATGAATACAACTTGTGAGCATGAATAAACAAAATAACGATGTTATTGTAACATCCATAATCTTTGGGAATAATAGAAATGTAACAATTCACATGGCTAATTTATTATATGCAATATTCAGAGTCTTCATAGTGAATTCAATATTCACATTTAGCTTTAAGTCATTGCATGAGGCTCGAACGCTAACAGTGTGAAGCCCCTCGCTTCTCACTCCATCCCTGCATCGTTTCTCAATAAACACTCAATCCCAATACCTCTTGTCGATACGAAATACCCATGGCATTCTTAGGTAAAACAAGAAACTACATTATTATGCTTTCATTCTCTTTAAATAACAAAATTTCAAACCTCCCTCATGGCGATTAAGTCTTCCATTTTATCCTTCAACTCGTCGTTCCTTGCTTTTAAGCCCGTTATGTAGTCACAAGCCTTTGACAAAATGGCCCCCTTGCTCTTAAAATGGAATACAATACTTTTATAAAATTAGAATATTTAATATATCTTTGAAGATTTAATTTTAATTTTTTTTCTTTAATTTTAGTTATTCTATTATTTCAGTAGGTCTGCACAAATCAATATCAAAGGGATTCCATGTACCAACATCATTTTGTTTTGAGCCATTTTGAACGGGATCGTTAGGGAGGACACTGCCAAGTTGGTCTATTGAGGAGTTTATCTTTCCCCTACGTCTCCTCTCAACTGCAAGAAAATGTTTATTTATTGCTTTATGTAAATCTTAAACTTGACCACAAAAACACTTAATAAATCCTTCTCACCTTCATTGTGAGTAGCTCTTCTTTTGTCATCTCTCGCACCTCTCCTAGGAAGGCCATTCACTCCATTGGTCTCTGCATCATCAGGGCTCAGAAGACAAACTTCTGGCTGGTTGATCCTAGTCATAATAGCAGGTTGATTGGCTGATGCCATCGATGAATCAGGTGGGAGCATAAAATATATGTGACCTAGAGATACAGTAATGGCATTAGTTTATTCTTAAAAGTTGTCATCGTACCTGTTTATTCAAAACCAGAGGTTAATTGAAATTAGGTAAGAAAATAGTCGTTCATATTTTAAAATGGAGATGCCAATATTCAATTTAAGGAGACAAACTTGTGTTGCTGCTCATGTTTAGAAATGAATGAGGAACATTTTGACCACTGAGAGACAGAACAACATCCTCACCTGCAAACAATAGTAAAATAAATAAAATGCAACAAACTTGGGATTGTTCTGGAATTCGACTTTTCTCAACACAACCATGAAATTGTTACTTATTAGTTGCAACAGTTTCCTTTCTATCTACTAAAGCAAGCACATTATAGTAGTAACCTGACTGGCTATCATCATGGCTTAGACCAGTGGACAAATTGGTAGGCATCTGCACAAGTAATTCCATTTTAAAACACATTTTAAAAAGTAATGTTTCCAAAAACAATTTATTTGAAATCATTGCAAACATTAACAAGTAACAACCACATAAAAATTTAATTAGGTATTTACAATGGCAGCATTTTTGCTAAGCGTTTTCTCTGGTTTAACATTTATGACTCTGTACTTGATGGCTCCTGAAAAATTGTCAATCATCTATTTAGATAAACTATTGTTACAAAACAATAAATAATTAAACTTTATAGCATTCAATGCTTATATCAATTTAAAAAAAAAAATTTCAGACAAAAAACTATTGAATTTTGGAAAATGACCTAACCAGATGCATTTCGATAGGTTAAGCCGTCGGTTTCATCATCGTCATTCACTCTTTCGCTAAATATGACCACATTTCATTTTTAAATTGATGTTTCGCATGTCTTTCGGAACGAAATCAAATTAAATTTTTACTCACCGCTTCATTATTTCAAATAAGTTACAGTCAAACCAATATCCTTAGAGTTTTTTTCAATAAAATCAACCAATAATCGCCAACATCCCTGCGCTAAAAAGTTTACAAGCGAAAGAAGTAAATATACATATCACATGACCTACGAAACACGTTGAATAACAAAATTAATTTAATGTCTTTGTTTTTTTGGTTTAAAAACTTATGCAATTTTTTATTTATAACAATAAAACATGTTTAAAATAAGTCCAATAGTAAAAATAATATAGTAATTGATGTTGCAACTAGTCAATTAATTA
Organism: Hirudo medicinalis; assembly: GCA_011800805.1. Taxonomy (NCBI): domain Eukaryota; kingdom Metazoa; phylum Annelida; class Clitellata; order Hirudinida; family Hirudinidae; genus Hirudo; species Hirudo medicinalis. The sequence continues at coordinate 39,397 of MPNW01000136.1, read as the reverse complement.
TTGTTATTATTATTATTATTGTTATTGTTATTGTTATTGTTATTGTTATTGTTATTGTTATCGTTATTATTATTATTATTGTTGTTGTTATTATTATTATTATTATTTAATTAATTAGTTAATGTGATGACGTTATACATCTCAACTTCCAAGAAGCTTTTGACTCGATGTCACACAGTAAACTTATGTAAAATATTCACTTATGGCATCCATGGCAACATCAGGGGCTGGCTCACTATACAGACTTTTTACCATTGAGGAGCCATCGAAACTCTTCAAAAGCGAAAAATTATTTGTTGTGATCAACATTGGTGGGACTAGCAAATGTACGCATGTATCCGGCACAGTTACATAGCATTTTAATTCATCTTACTTATTTAAATTTAAACAAATCTATGCGTTTCTTTTTAACGCTTCTGCATTAAATGGGAAAGTTACAAAAATTTGACTTCTTTGTTTTGTGGACCTGACTTTGAAAGATCTCAAGTCGACATAATCTCAATCGTTTTGTTATTAAATCAATCTTTAATTTCTTTGATGACACTTTCACAATGCTATTTTGCATTGATTGTTTTTTCGTAAGTCATTATCGTTGACTTCGCACTGCTTTACAATATCTCTCAAGTGTAATTTCGTTATAGTAATTAATGCGATGACTTTAGTCAAACATAAATCCTTTTTTTAAAGAATTGCTGAGGAAAGAGAGTGCACTAAGAATTTCATTCATAACTTGGCAGGTGATTACGAAGCTTTCATTTCTGATTTCATGCAAAATTCCTTCATCCAATGTTCTCCCCTTCTTTGTGAATATGCTCACATGCTATCAAATTGAATTTTAAGCTTCTGAAGGTAGCATTCACGTTTTTAAGATTCATGAAAAATAGGCTAGCAGAAATTTCATATCCTTACGTCATACCTAATTTTAAATGGCATATAAAATTTTAAGTTCACACATACAAATAATCCAAAGTAATCCAGAAATAAAGCCTCTGTCAGTTTATTAGCGCTCTACAAAAACGGGAAAGCAAAACTAAAGTTGAAGAAAAATATAAAAACACACTAAATTTCAAACATGCGAAAAATAGACAATAAATAGCGAAAATTGTAAAGCATGACCAAAGAGCAATAATAAAAGTAATAGTTTATGAAACCTACAGCATTAAATAGCGGAACGTTCAAATACTTTTTATAATGCTCACTGGCTCTAAATTTCAAAATAAAAAAAATATGTTTTCAAATTAAGGAATCGTTACCCTATAAATTTATTTGAAGTTGAGTTTTATTTTCGGGAGGGCGACGGCTTAGTTCCCCCCAGAAGGTATGCCTGAAAGAAACCCTGCATGGGGTACTTGATACTTGTACTCGAGTACCGATTTCGGGCACTTGTATTTGGACCTTGAGTACTTGGTACTTCAGTAAATTTTCCATTCAGACATGGGGTACTTGTACTTGTACTTAGACCTCAGTACTTGGTCCCACGTCTGCTCTGCAGACTAGTATTTGCATGAGACGATAAGCGGCTACCCAGCAGCCACGTAATCGGAACATTGTCATTAAAGTTGTAAATAAAGGTAAAAAAAAATAAAATAAAATAAATTGTAAATAAATGTGCGATTCTACAGTACTCTCAGAAAACAGGACTTCTATCGAGGAACTCATATTTCATAAAACAAACATGCCCTTACCTAATTATAAGGTTGATTCGAGCATCTTTCTTCTAAAGGCAAGGATATTTTAAAGCTTGCATTCTGCACTTATATCGGGCCAATTCTCGAATATTCCTCACCAGCCTGGAATCCCCACCACAAATACCCAATCAAATACGATCAAATTGAAAGCATCCAAAAACGATACACAGAATACCATCCTTGGAAGCACATGGAAAGATTCAAGCTTATCGGTCTAAAAACCTTGGAAAAACGCCGCCTCTTGCCTAATTTAATTCTCTGCTACAAAATACTAAATTGATTTACTTCTTTGAAATATTCCCTACTTGCCTTTCATCCAAGCTTCGATGCAGTAATTTCTACACAGACAATTTGTAATAGAATTGGCAGACCTTGGAACGCATTGCCTGATGAAATTGTTAATTCCTCCACCTTTTCGCGCTTTAATGCTTTTATAAGTGACTTTGACTTCGATTATATATCTGACTTTAATTATCAAGTTATTTTGTCATTCGAGACGGCTGATGTTTTGTTCTTATAATTGTATACAAATTTGTGTTAGTGGTCAACAATGACTTTCAGTTTATGGAATAAATAAAAATTAAAAATAAAATAAAATAATATACTTTGTAAAACTAAATAAATTTAGTATTTTGAACACTATCGTGGCTGTAATGTTTTGTTTATTTAACTTTCGATTATCTTGAGAATAATAATTTGTTGGTCCGTGCGGAAATGTCTGTTGACGTTGTGCCAATGGTCAGAAGGAATCGACCCGGGACAAAAGCAGGAGTAATATTGCTTGAAATTTGTTGATTGTAATTTATTGAGGAAGTCTCTCTCCTTTTTGTTTTTATTTATTGTTTTGAAATGTGGGAGTGGTTTATCATACAGACATTAGTCTACTTAAACTACTATAAATTAATGTTATGTTATGAAATCCCATTGCAACATGTTTGACAGAATTGATTTGAGTTCATTCTTTTGAAATGTAGGATTGGTGCAAATGGCAGGATGAATCATTCGAGGAAATGGAGAGTACTCTAGCTGTTCAACAGGTTTGAGTGTACTTTTACAGTTTTTTTCATACTAAACCTGACCACATTACTATTTAGATTATAGCTTAGGAGTATTTGTTTAGCAATCGGCTCATTTCATTTATTGATATATAGCTTCTTTCTGTAAGCTTTTGAAGAGCCTTTAACTGAAGTAGTTTTAAACATCTATGCCAGTGCCAAACAATTTTTACTTAAGATTTTCACTGATGATCAATGGTTCAACAATTATTTTCCTCTCAAATAAATTAAGTAGATCTTCCCAAAACTGTTTAAAACATTTCTACAATTTCAATAATTCCCAGGGTCTCCAAATCTATTCCAAAATTCCAATATGAATTACTTGTCAAACACAATATTCTTTAAAAAAAAAAGAGATTGCTAATTCAAGATTTCACAATTTTTCTTATTTTTTCTCTTGTGTTTTTGGCTTCCTTTTTGTTTTGATTTGAAATTGTTCTAAACTGTTTATGTCAAATCTCCAATCATGATGCCCAACATTAATCAAGGCTTTAATTTTTGGTTATAAATCATTGAGCTGAAATTTGAAAGCAATGTGGTTTTGTTCTGCTCATGTTTTATTTTTCTAGATGTAATGAGAGGCTGTGTTCTCGACTACTCATCTAAACTTTTCTTAGCCATTCTTATTTATGAAATGAACAATTACAGTTTATCCAGCAAGCCATCAGACATGACTACAACAACATTGATGAAATTCTTACACCTCCTGAGAATCAGGATGAAGGGGTTTGGAAATATGAACATTTGAGGTGATTACCTAATTAACTCAATACACTTTAATTCAATTAATTTATTCATAACATTTGTACACAATAATAGTTTGTACATGTGAATAATCTAATGAGGTCAATGAAGTAATGGATAAGCATCTACTTGTATAATGCTTACTAGCTTTGATTATATTTCAGACAATTTTGCATGGAACTTAATGGATTGGCAGTCAAACTTCAAGTCGGTGTAAACAATTGAGTTTTAACTTTCGATTAAAATTTTGTTTGACAGAAATAACAGCAACGTTGATTAAAATTTCAATAATATTTCAAATATTCTTGTAACTCAACAGTTGGAATGCAATCCAGACACTTGCACTCAAATGACGGCTACGGAACAATGGATATTTCTCTGTGCTGCTCACAAGAATCCTAAAGAGGTTACCATAAGATTCATGCATTGGCAGAATGTCGATTCACTTTTCCCGTCATGCTCGGAACTGTCGACCGGTGCAATTTGTCGTGGGGTGTTTGGGACGGAAATCTTAGATAAATTATCTTAATTTATTTAACTTAAATGTGATCAGTGTCCAGCAATTGACTATACGAGACACACTTTGGATGGAGCCGCTTGTCTCCTCAACAGCAACAAATACTTTCCAAGCAGGTTGGTTTGCCATTGACACGAAATATAAATGTTTACCTAGTGGATATGTTAATTAGTTAAATATGAATTGTAATTGTTATTGGTCAAACACTGCCGGTAATAGTTGTTTGACTTATATTATTAGATTTATTCACAACTTTTTCAACATCTACAATAATGATAATGATAATTGTTTGCTACAATACATAGAGTCAGCATTAAAGAAGCCTCTGTAGCAAAGCTTGGTTCTGTGAGCAGACGAGTGTACAGGATTTTCTCGCACGCTTACTTCCATCACAGGGCACTCTTCAATGAATATGAGGTGCAGGGATTTTACAACTTTGGCTTTCTTTTTAAACCAATTTGACTCATCTGTTTCAGAATGAGACTGCTCTTTGCAAGAGGTTCACAACTTTTGTCACCAAGTACAACCTTATGTCCAAGGACTACCTGATCGTACCCATCCTTGATGATCAGCAGGTGCTTGTTGGTGGACCCACCCAATCAGAAGCCTAGACTGATGTGGCGAACGGCACGAAGATGGTAGTGGTGCGGATAAAACGAGCACCGAGCTATAACTTTACGGCAACTATTGTGTAATATTTATTGAAATTAAATGAAAATTCAAAATAAAGAAGGTTTAGAAAACTATTTCAGGATTATTCAGCACAAAAATTATAATTAAATTATAAATTGCTTCAAAAATAAACTGACGACGCAGGACACATCCACACACGAATACGGCATGCCTCCAACACCCGAGGTTCCAGAATTCATTTACTCAAGTTGTGGCTCATAAAAAATGAATCTTCGGCGAGGGTTTGCAGTTTATTGACACGGGAGCTATTTTCCTGCCGAAAGCTTTCTTTTGAGCTCATAAATGAATGTTTACCAGTTTGCAACCAGCTTTCGGTAGGTGTTTGTGCCATGGAATCACAGTTCATTTCTCTATTTGACACGTCGTTTAGGCCCAGTTGAGCACCTGGAAATTGTAATGAGTTATTTAAGACAATCATCCGTACAATGACTGGTGATGACTTTTCGTCGTCGATGACTCATCGCATTGCAGCTAAGTTTAGTTGTCTCAGCTTAAATGTTGGTGCTTAGCATACAAAATTTAGCCAAAAAGATCATTAACGCAGACCGAAAACGCAATGCATTGAAAAAGCGAAACAGAGTTCACAAATGTCAAGATCAATCAGTATTATTGGAAGGTTTAATACTCCATAAATTTCTCACTAATGATTTGTCAAGTGCTTGATTATGGGGCTTAGTGCCAAAAGAGTGTCTGGGATTATCAACGAGGTACTTTTTGCACACGGCTATTTCGTATCACTAGCGAGAGCTATTGTGCCGACCTGGTTTTTCTAATAAATTGGCTTCCTCAATTAATTGGATATTTGTTCCGAAGGTGGCATACTGTAATCATCGTTGGATGAGCTCTAATTCTAATTTCACAGAAGAACTTCGAAGACACGGGACACTAAGATAATAATAAATTGCCATGGTTACCACAGCAGAACTTTTGCGTTATCATGCGTGCTAACATCTTCGATATATCAAGATGAAAGTGCATACTAATGAAGCGGATCACATCAAAGTTTAATCCGATCAAACAAATTGAGTCTAAAATAGACCGAATTTATTGCTTGAGGATGTTTTGAACGCAAAGACCCTCCGAACGAAGCAAAACAATCTTCTCTAATTTTCAGGAACTGTCCTATCTTCAAGTACCAAGGTATAAATACTAACTAGATTGGAGTTTCTTTAACGGATCTAGGTTTGGAAAAGGCATGAGGGTCAAGGTCGTGAAAATTTTCCACATAAAAATCCTGATCCGGTTCAGAGGTGGCAAGTACGATTCCTTGATGGAAGTGTTAGTTGTTAACAGTTGTTCCAGTCAAACTGAAAAACTCTTTTGAGAGACAAGTAATTTGTCCATTTTTATTTTAACACTCTGAGAAGTATAATTATCAATTTTAAACAGTTTTCTCAAAAAGTCTGGCTTACCTTTTGTGGACTTCCTACGATTCCTTACAACTGTCATGCATCTAAAGACAGCCACCAGAAAAATGGCACTAGCACCGATAAGGACGACACCTCCAATCATGATGCCGATAGTCTCGTCACTGACTTTGTTCGTTAGCATTGGATCTAAATTATTTTACAAATTAAACCCATATTAAAACTCTTTCGTGTTTAAGTTCTCCTGTTAATTTTTTCTTTGCAGATTTTTTTTTATGTGCAGCATAAAATTCTATTTAGAGGGAGGAATGAAAAACCTCCTGTGTCGAGGGAGACGACATCACTCGGTTCCCCCTCAAAAATTAGACCTTCCTTGTCTGATCTTCCCATGGAGGTTGAATACATCCTCTGCTGATGTTCCCCGATGACGTAAGCAGGTACGACTCGGAAGTGGTATTTCACTCCGCGTGATGCTGTTGACCAGTTGTAAGCCATCTGGAAAGACGGTAGTTCGGCCAAGGTGATCCAGTGCTGTCCGACCGTTTTGTACTGGAGCTGGAAAAATGCCTTCGTGATTACAGCCTCCTTATCCTGATTTTCTCGGAAGTCGATAAATTTGTCGGTGAAGTTGTGATTTTTGTCGAACTAAGGGATAAAATTAAGAATATTCATGATTATTCATTCCACAAGATCAAATTCAACAAGTCAAAATATGGCTGTGGATATATCGCCATTGTTAAACTTAATTCCTTCATGATGTTTGAGGCAGTATCAGTATCACCACCGCAATATCATCATCAGCAGCAGCATCGTCATCATCATCGTCGTCGTCGTCATCATCATCATCATCATCATCATCATCATCATCATCATCATTATAATTGTCATGAATTCAATCATAAAATGATGCACATTCAAGTGTCCAAGACACAAGTTCCCCACGATAGCCCTACGAAGCTGTCATTCCAAACGCCTCCTCCATTATCATGCAAGATGCTGCAACTGGCATCTTTATAAATCATCATGATCACTATCATTACCTCCCTCCATCAATTCTACATCCATCCATTATATTCGCAGATATTCATTAATTTTGGACGCACTTCGTTTCATCGACTGCATCGCAATTTCAAGTTTTAATTTTTTTTAATTTTGAATTTAACGTTCCACATCAAGTTTTAATTTGTATAATTAAATTTCTCTAAAATATTTTCATGTTTCTCCTAAGTTTCAGTTTTAATGGAGTCAATTTGCCATGCGAAATTTAATCACGACTCCATTTATCGTAAACACTTGTGTTTCTCTTGGACAGATCCGGAAAGGTCGCGGATGCAATTTAAATTATGCTGCTGAATTATTTATTTCACGGGGGAAAATATTTATTTATATCACAATTTTGTTGATCTGGCATTATATAAAATAAGAAATAAAAGAGCAACATTATGTTTTGGCATGACTTACTTGATGAGCATGCAACATATTAATTTCTAACTTAAAATATTGATTTAATATTTTATCTTTATTTTTTATTCCTCTCGTATTCTGGCAGCTATGGTGATGAATGGATAGAGTGATGGATTGAAGGATTGATACTAGATGTGAATGAAAGAAAGGAGAGGAAATGAAAAATTATATGGCTTTCATTAGGTTTTATTGTCGTCTAAATTAGATGGGACACATTCCCTTGTATTTAAAACTGAATTACATTCTAATTAGGCTGAAATAAAATTCAATTAAACAAAGTTAATAATTTAAATGAAATAAAATTGAAATTGAAGGAAATTAATTCCATACGTGCAAGTCTCGTGTCTCCCATGCGTCACTTTCCTTTTCATCATCGTCGTCGTCATCATCGCTTTCGAAGTCGTCATCATCATCATCATCATCATCATCACCACCAACACCGTCGTCTTCGTCATCTTCTTTGGTGACTCGGTTCTCATTGGTAAGGACATCGGCGTTGTCATAATTGTGGTGGCGATGATAGTGATGTCGATTGTGGTGATGATGATGAAGATCATGGTTATCATTTTTATTATTATCACGAAGGCTGACCCCTCCATCTCTATTAGTGTTGCTATGGAAACTGTTACCAGGGGAATCGATAAGGCTTTCGCGCAGGCGATCGCTAGGCAATGAGGATGACGACGACAAGGAGGAAGAGGATGATGATGCAGAGTAAGAATGGTGAGGACGCAGAGCACCTGAGGTGTCCATGGTGGTCTGGATGTTCCTTGGGTGGAAGCTCGTGTCAGAGGGGGTGGAGAAGAAGGCAGGGACGTACCACGTGATGTGGAGTGCACCACTAGCAGTCTGATGCACCGTTAGATTTGTGGGTCGATTCGGTTTTCCTGCTCAACAAAATTAAAATTTATTGTTGTGCTGATTATGATGATTGTGTTGGTAATGATGATGCTTGTGTTGATAAGGATGATAATTATGTTGCCAGATGGTTTAAGATGAGTAATGTTGAATAACCACGATGACGATGACGACGACGACGACGACGACGACGACGACGACGATGACGATGACGATGACGATGATGATGACGATGACGATGATGATGATGATGATGATGATGATGCTGATGATGGAAATGTTCCTGGGGATGTGGATTAAACAAACTTTATTATGAACAGCACCATAAAGTTCGTTTGTGCTCACCATAATGACTGATGGGGCGCAAATAGGACGGTGAAATTGTAGCATCTGTTTCCATCACTTCAAGCGAGAAACTCCCTGCAGAAAATCACCAAATCATCAATCAAAGCATTACTGACTTGGTCGAGTAATTGCTTAATTCAACCGTTAAATTCAATCATTTTCGAATCAGCTATCCTCTCATTACCTAAATCGGTTTTAAGCAAGCAATGCGTACTTTTTGTTCTGGCCATGACGACCTGACTGAAGAGTTCGAGGTCTAATCTGCTCCTGGTCATAACCATGAACTCGTAAGCTTCATTTTCATGGAGCTCATGGACCACCGTTGAACAGATGTGTTCTATATGAGGGACGCTTATCGTGAACCAATGCTTACCACCGTCCTTAACCCTGTACCTGGATTAGAAGATAAGTGGATTGGAGTTGTGGAGAGGTACAAATGACTTTAATGCTGAATTGAAATTGCTTCCAAAAAGAAGAAATAATGAAGTGTGAAACTGCTGACGAGAAACTGATGAACGCCGCCAATTTAATCTGCCACGTGAGGAGACTGACTGATGGATGAGAGGTGGAAAGACGATGACCAAATGGGGCGCTCACCAGATCATGTAGTGCAAAGGAAACCCAGCATCGTAGGCTGGAATCCAGGATAATTTGGCGCTCGTTTCCTGTGTTTCCACGCTGACGTTTTGTGCCGGATGTGGAGTGGTTGCTGGAACAAACCGCGGATTTATTGGAAAGATGCTTGGATGTGCTTCATCAAGTTGTCTCTTAAATAACTTTTGCATCAATTTCATTTTTGTTTCTTGCTAATTATTCACTCACTCACTCACTCACTCACTCACTCACTCACTCACTCACTCACTCACTCACTCACTCACTCACTCACTCACTCATTCATTCATTTATTCAATCAGTCACCCACTGACTCACTTTCCACGATGAGCATGGTGGTGGTTATGATGACAGTCATGGCGCTACTGATGACGCATTCAAATATTCCAGAGTCTTCTTTCGCCAGGTTGATGATTGTGAGGTTTCCCCCTGTGTAGTGAACCTTCGACGTGGAGGGCATCTCCTCACGATGTTGCTGTGGAAAAAGTAGGTCAGCCAATAAAGAAATTAGTGCATTGATCGAGCCAATCAATCGCTGGGTAATTAGGTCGATAGACATCGATCATTAAAGCGGTTCCACCCACGCTCGCATCATCGGGAGCATTCATGCGACCAAAACTGCCAACCATGCTCGTCCGCCAAGCACTGACCAACTTCATCAAAGGAATCTACTCTCGCTTAATGAAAGCCTGGAAAGCGACCTACTGGAATAATAATCAGCCTGGAAGTGACGGAGGTGGAAAAGAAAATGGAAGTCCATTGAAGGACTGCCCGAAGTGCGAATCGCTCAGAATAAGGCAAAGAAGTTATATATTTAGTGAACGAATTTATTCCTTTCTTCCCAATTTGTTCTTCCATTCATCCTTCTATCCATCATTCGATCTATTCTTCCATCCTTCCATCCATTCCATTAGACTCCATCACATGCTCACCCTCAACATAAATCATCCTACACACCATGCATATTCATTAGCATCGTACATCATCTCAGAGCTAAGGTTCAGTGTCCAAGGCCTGCCAGTGAGTCATTGTTCACGCGAAAAATAAAAAGCCCCCAAATAATCGAGGTTCAACAGTTCACCAATACATCTTCTCACCTGTGGGGCCTTCCTCCAGGTGATCATCGGTGGAGGATCACCGTCTGCCATGCAGGGCATGGAAACGCTTTGAGTGGGTTGCTTCTGGTAGATCGGCTGTGGTCTCGCAGAAAAATAAGGCAATTCTATGCGGACATGATTTATATTTGGAATGAAGAATGATTGTTGAGATCTAAATATATTCAATACAAATTAATCTCGTAGGAACAATAATATTACATTAATTGATAATATTATATTATTAATAATAATTATATATATATGTATATTATTTATATAATATATAAATATATCATATATTATTAATAATAATTATATATATATGTATATTATTTATATAATAGATATAAAATATATTAATAATATAATAATATTAATATAATATATTATATAACATAATATATTATATTATATTATAGACTTTTTTATTATATTATATAATATATTATATAATATTAATAACATTATTAATATATCATATATATTAATTAATATGATTATAATATAATATTAATAATATTAATGTTTTCCATAAAGTCATAAAGTTCATAACTGACCTCTGACATGAACTTCAACATAGGTCGACATGTGACCTTCTCCCAGAGGGGAGTAAGGGGTGCAAGCGTAGCGTCCCTCGTCTTTGGGCGTTACTGGTTGGATGATCAAAGTCCCTCCTCTCTCTAACCGGAAGTTCGACAGCTGAGAGAAATCAAGATGGCGTCCATCACGTGACCAGACGATGAGGGTTACAGAAGGGTTGGAATCTATTTGGCACTCGATGCGGCCGCTCATGTTAATGGGAAAGTAAAGTCGTGCTGGCATACCCACAACTGTTGGAAGATCTGAACGTACAAATGGATTGAAATGAAGCACTATTTCAGTCAATTAGTTTCAATCGATCCGCTTTCAATCAACTGACATGTAACGTTTAAAAAGGCTTTCGCTTCTGGTGGCTCCCCAAGGTTGTTCGAGGCCTTACAATGGAACCAACCGCGGTCGTTCTTCATGACAGGATTGATGACCAACGTTCCATCCAGGTGGACCTTTGTTCTGGACAGAAGGTGGGGGTAGTGGCTTAGTTGAGATCCCTCCCTGTACCATCTGATAGGTGAATTTCATTATCATCTCCAATTAAATGTTCCTAAAAGACAATTTAAATCATACGGGCAATATACTCATTTCCACGAGTATATTTCTCTTCAATAATGACTACCCACCATGCCTCTTGCAACATATATATTCTCTACCACAACACCTACCATCTCTTAAAGAAAATCATTCACAAAAATTGAAACAACAGCACGACATGACAACGGCACATCCACTAACTGGTAAGTTAGGTTGTTCGGGTGACCGTCCGCTTGGCAACTCAACCTGGCTTTCGTGCCCTCCATGGCTGTCGTATTCTTGGGCGGGTTAATTATATACACGTTACCTAGGCGACGAGAATAAATTTGCATATATTAACATAAAGAAGAAACTATTGGATGGCCGGCTGTCTAATCTGATTGGTTGGACGAGGTTGATTAAAAATAAAAGCTAGAGTTATTTCCAATCATTTTGAGTTATTTATTTGAAAACTCACTTGATGAGATCCAGCCGTTTCCTGAAATATTAATAACAACAACAAATAAAACCACAATAAATAAAATAACAACAACAATAAATATATTTAGTAATCATGCTACTAAATACAAAAATAATTATTAACGCAAATAGTTATCATTATTAAATAATAATTAATGCAAAATAAATGTGCTGTTGAAGCTGCGTAAAAGTCTCAGATATTTAGATTTTCCAATATACACGCTAACTTATCATTTGAGTTTCTTCCGAGCCTGCATTCTTATTGGTTACTTCATTCATTCATTCCATCAATCAATCACTCCACTAATCCACCCATCCAAAACTGACCTCTTATAACCAGCTTGATGCTCCTGGAAATGGTACCCACGAGGTTTTTGAAGAAGCAAACGTAGACTCCAGAATCTTCCTTGGTCACTCCACGGATCAACAGGTGACTTCCGTTCCTTACGAAGTTGGGGGAGGAGTGACCGTGATGGATGGATAGGTCTCTTCCGTCCTTGAACCACGTCAGCGTTGGCTCTGGATTGCCGGTGGCAAAGCAGAATATGTTGAGGTTTTCACCGGCCTTTTTAAGGATGAGATCGGGCGAGGACTTGAAGATCTTTGGAGGAGCTAAATGGAAGTTCAATGCTTAACACTCATTCAATCACACTCCATCCAATCAATCAATCAATCATTCAATCAATCAATCAATCAATCAATCAATCAATCAATCAATCAATCAATCAATCAATCAATCAATTAATCAATCAATTAATCAATCGATTAATCAATCAATCAATCACTCAATTAATTAATTACTTAATCAGTTAATTAATCAATCAATCAATCAACTAATCAATCACACTCCACCCAATCATTCAATCACACTCAATCCAATCATTCAATCAACCAATCAATCAATCAAACACACTCCATCCAATCATTCAACCAGTCATTCAATCAATCATTCAATCAAGCACACTCCATCCATCTTTACCTTCCTTCACTCTTCCACCACTGATCTGGCTACAAGGACAGATCAGACAAATATAAAAAAGAAGTCTTCTCATAATTTGTAGGCACTCAACAAACAATTATTAGTAATCATTAGCAACCCAATTAACATCAATCAAGAAGTTTTAGTTTTCCACTATTTTTTTTTATCCACCGTCGTGTTGGTGGCAACGGTGGTTGCTTTTATAACCATTCTCCAACCAGCGGAGCATATCAGGGATGGTTGGCGATAATGACAATATGGAGGAGGAGGAAAATGATGACGATGATAATGATGATGATGACGCCGACGACGATAATGATGATGATGATGAAGAAAAAGATGATGATGGAGATGATGATGGTGATGATGATGACGATGATGATGGTGATGGGGTATGACTACCTTGCAACTAAGACTCGAACTGCCTCTCTGATTTACTACTCCACTTATAGAACCCTCTCTTCTTCCTCAGCATCTCTTTAATTGCTTTCCTTCTTCAATCACTCCTTCCATCCGGCACTTCCAGCGGATAGTCATTCACTCTTTAGCTTTGAGGAAGGCTTGCATTGGAAGTGATTTTGGTTTAGTTGTTTGCAAATGTGTGCGAGCATCTAGCGGTATGCACGTGAATGTTTTTACAAGTTAATTTCTTCTCAAGATTTCGAATCTTGCGAGCCATCTATAATTTATCACCTATTCCTCATTTTCACGAAAACTTCCCTTGAAATTAATTCGAACATTATTTCTGATTAAGTTTTTAGAAAAAGTTTAATTTGTTTTTTTAAAGAACAATTAGATAAAATTCAAAAAGAATATCTCAAATATTAAATATTAAAACTAAGTTTACACTTTCGGAAACAAAGCATTGAGGAGCTGTCAGAAGAAATATCCTGCCATCTATGGATTGATTGAAAATCATTTCTCATTACAACAGTAAATCCTGGAGCTTCACAACAATATATTATTTGTCACCATCGTCATCATCAGCATCATCATCATCATCATCATCACTACATCGTCATACAATGTCTCCATCATGACATCGTGATACAATGTCTCCATCATGACATCGTGATACAATGTCTCCATAATGACATCGTAACACAATGTCTCCATCATTACATTGTGACATAATGTCTCCATTATTACATTACGGAGAGGGGGAGGTTCGACCCGCTGCGACGATCATGAAGCCATTTTGGGATTGGTCGAAGCTACGAAGCGGTCTGGAAATCGATGCGTTCGCACGTGTTCTTGGAAGTTATTTAATTATACAAATTACGCCTGTCAATCACATTCTCAACATTAACAGAATATTTTTAAAATAATATTAGACAAATATTGATGATAACATCGATACAATGGCTGATCTAACGCAGATCGATGCGGTGACATTCGCCAGGAGCCAAAGTCATTTTTGACAAATAATAGGCTCTCTTGTCAAACCGCTTAAAACGTACTTTTTAAAAATATTTTGTCGACTGAAATGATTTTATTCAACCTCTGGCCATTTTTGGCATTTTAGGTCAACAGGAAAATATAATAATTAATAATTAACAATGTAATAATAATAATAATAATATAATAAAATAATTCTTTGTGAATATTTTGCACGGAGATAAGTTGACGAACGCATTGAAGTAACAGCACAATTCGTCATAAAAAAAAGGATGGCCGACGCGAGCTCAGAATTCGGACACAATTATGAATGTGTTTGCACTCCCCGTGAACCCACGGCACTCCGCACTTCACTCCGATATTGAATGCAATAAGAAATTCATAATAACGTGATTAAGAACAAGCTCAAAATAAATTGATGACGCATTTATATGCAATAACAACAAGAACAACAACAACAACAACAACACCAACACCACCACCAACAACAACAACAACAACAACAACAGCAACAATAAAAACATACATTGAGAATATAATATCACGTAATTAGATATAATTTATTAAAAAAAAGCACACAAAAACAACTGGAATAACTAATAAATAATAATTACATTCAATAAAGTCCTAAGATATTTCAGCACGAGCACACTCCACGGCCTCTAGGAATGGCTGGAAAACAAGAAATATGGACCTGCCCATCTCGGCCATCTGACGAATGGGAACGACCCACTGATTGCCAACGAGCTGAAAGTGGAGGACGACTTGAAACAAAGTACATTGAAAGGGCAATTCACAAAAGCCAAGACGTTGATGGCCACGCTCGGCAGGGAACATCTGCTTGAGAAGGCAGAACATCTGCTCCAATGAGAAATCACCTTTCATTTTCTGATTTTCAGATGCATCACGTAGTATCTGTCCGGTTTTAATTTCCTGCCGTGTCTAACCTCCGATAACAATCTCCGACAACAGCCTCTCCGACAACAACCTCACCGACAACACTAATGATGCTAATGAGACTCCAGTGGAGGACGATCATACCATACCTGTTTAAGAGTCGGTGAGCTGACTTCTTTGTGAATTAATTCCAGACAATCAAATGTTGCATCGCGTTATCGTCTGCTTCCAGGGGTTAACGAGATAAATTCGTGATCGAATTAACTGTTTTATTCTGCCAACGTTTGAGTTTCCACTCTGAAAATATCACGAGACAAGAAGTCGCTCTTCCTTTGTCGGTAGCAGGACAGGAAATGACGAAACTGTACCAAGAAAGGGAAATATATTCATCGTGTCTGCCAATAATACTTAGAGTTGACTGGAGACGGAAATGGAGTTGGCCCGACATGAACGTGTGAGCCAAAAAAGAAGATGAAATAGCTCCGAATTCTGATACCACTTTCATGTCGCTTGAGAGAGCTTACACGTGGCCGAAAGAGTTATAAATTATGGCATTGCACCCAGGCTCCCCCATCCTACCCCGTCCGGACAGGCGGGACCCCGTAGTTGTGCGTGCGATTCGACATTTTCAAACAGGAGAGAAGATGAAGTCTATCACGGATAAGTTATGATCCAATTAATACACTTCTCGTTTTATCTTTCAGACAGATGGCTTCGGTGATAGGGGCTGATTAGCCAAATCAATCTCATCTCTTTCCCGAGTTTCCTGTCGACGTCTGAGGGGGCGTCCTTGGGGGTCACTGGGAATATTCCAGGGGACCACATTCGCTAATGTGTCAGAAGAACCAAATTAAGTAATGTTTTTAGCCTCTGTCCAGAATTTATTTCGACAAACTCAGGTTAGCTTTGTAAGTGTTTTTCTTGACCAGAACTCAAAACAACCGACCTTGTAAACCATTCGACCGAGGGCTAAAAAAATATTATCCATTATTCCGATGGGGCCAGGTAAAGCATTGAATGAATGTTTTTGCCAGTAGATGGCATTTTGACTCAAAACAAAAAGTTCAGAATCTAAATAGCAGGACAAGTGGACAAGTTATCTTGAGTGAAGGATTTTATCAGCGCAAAAGATGATTATGAATATTCATATGTTTATAGTTTATGTTAAGAAATAAATTAATACGACATCCATCATGACATCGTATGGCATCCAGCATGACATCATATGACATCAATTATTCAACTTATGCAATGTAAGTATTTATTGATTGATTCCTTAACTACGTAATGTATCGTCAGTACAAGTCGGTCAGTACTAATGCAATAACATGCTGACATTGTCAAAATACATCAAATGGCTTATTTGCCTTAAGCAAATGAATGACACAGCGATAGATGATGTATGTTTAATGTGTTATACGTGATATTTAACCCTCCACACACCCCTACATTTGAGTTTGAAAATTTATTTTAAAAAAATAATTCTAACAGCCTATGAAGAAGTAACCAGCCTGTAATTCTGAGAATTAATGACAACTAGAATCGATTCAGTTAGAAATTGAAAGAAACATTCCAAAAAGAACTACAAGACAATTATAAACCATAATTAGTGGCATTAATTTGAAATCTATTTTCAGAAATTAAGCTGGAAACTTACTAAATTAAGAAATAATTGTGGAATAAGAAAAAAAAACTAGAAATGAAAATAGAACCAAATTTATGGATAAAGTAAAAAGTTCACTCAAGTCGAAATCAAAATAAAGTCGAGAGTATTTTCGGAAGTGGTCCTTCCAAGAGCAGTTTAAAAAAAAATTGTCATCGTCTTAAATTGCATTCAATCAAGACATTTTTAAACCACCCTATTTAGATATGGAAATTTATCGAACTTTGACAAAAATAACCTTAAAAAAAATTACCCGGCCTCTAAAAATAGCCTGGCGTTTTGTCACGTATGGCAGGAGGGGACCCTGTACCATAAATGTGCGTATGGCACTTTACCCCCTAAAGTGGTGATCTGACCATCCTCGGTTCATGGGAGCGGCCCTAAAGAGAGGATCATTGCTATTAAGACTTTCGATCAGATTCTGTCAACATGGAAATTGGACCAAACTCTGTTAAAAATCGTGATTCATTATTAACTGAATAATTAAGTGCTATTAGCTGAATAGCGACCTGGTATTGACTAATAATAACTAAATAATCATTCGATATTAACACAAAGTAGGAAAATTCGACGAATGAATTTAAATAAACATTTGGAAATAAATGCGTCCGCAAGAAATTGCAAGATGAGGATAAGAAATGATTGATAAATTTTTATTTTCCTCAAAGAATTCATCCGTTTTAATAACCGGCACAATTGCCAGGCAGATACGACTAAGAACTCTTTCGGATAAACATTAATTGGGAAATAATCAAAAAATATTTTAGCGTAAAATAGATGAATTAGCGGAGGCGATAAGACAACAATAGAATGATAATCAGATAATTGATACGCTGGGCTGGCAGATCGTAAATTAACTAAAAAAGAAATTCTACGGTATCATGATCGCTCTTTGCTGTCCTAAAACAGAATCACTTCTTCAATCCTAGCAGTGGACTAGCAGTGTGGATGCAATCAGTTCTTCAATCCTAGCAGTGTGGATGCAACACATGAGCAACACTCATTCCCCATCCATCCAGGCATCCGGTTGGTTACGTCACCAGGAATGAAAATAATGAGTCATTAGCCTCACAGGTATGATGCACACACGCTCGGCAAATCACAGCCTCCGACCTTCGGAAATTTTTTTTTTTACTCTCTGGAAAGAAATCCTGAAAGAAAACAGCTCCAAGATAATAATAATAAAAAAAAATCCATCCGCTAAAGTTTCCCAACGCTCGTTTTAAACTCCCATCCACTTTTAAACGTTTTACGATTGGAAAACAATCCACCGGCAAAACTCGGATCTCGGAAATGTTTTTAGACGGTAATTCTAGAAGGAAGACGTCCCACGCGATGGACCTGAAAGCATCGAACATGGAGACAATGGAGGGAGAATCCGATATCCTCTCCTGATTAAGTTGCAAAAATATCCAGGTCCGTTTCTGCAACTTTTGGCGAAAATGTCAGAGCACTTTGTTTTTCCAACATTCTGGTTATTAATGCTATTCGAGCATCTTTCGTCTTCTTAATGACAGCAACATTTCAAAAATCACTCCAAGCAAGTTAAGCCGAACAGGGCACCACTTTGGCAAAGCCTCGAGAGAATTTAATCAAGAAATAAATCTTTTACCGAATAAAACGGTTTAATTCTACTGAGGAAAAAAATCTTGAAACTTGTTTCTTGTAATTAGGCTTGGGCGGTAATTAGCAGTTGCTAAACATCACTCGCTAGAATTGCTTTCCCAATTATAACAACACACTTTGTAAATACAAGGACTTTCAAGGCCTTGGTTCTTCTAGGATTCCTCTAAGCGGGAAACTGCCGAATGCAGCCCAGAACTGAAGACAATGTCAGGCCAATCGTAAGAATCAGAACTTTTCCTAACGCAATAACAATCTAAAATCGTTCTTAGTCGAGACACAATCCTTAAAGGCAATCCTTAGCTATGAACAAGGTCCAACGAATAGTCTCCATGTAGTTTTATTCAACTTATGGTTTGATGTTTGGTCTATATTTAAGGGCCCAATTGCGTACCAGGGCCTAAACTTGGATGAAAAACATAACAGAAAATATTGCAGAAAGTAGACGTTGGCAATTATGCAGTACTCTTAATTGTAGACCACACACTTAAGAAAACTTCAAATAAAGAGAGCTTTGTTGAAAATAGAGTATGCCAGGTCCCAGCATAACACTTATGCAACATTACATCGCAACAAAACTATTTATTTTTTTTTACAGAAAAACATTCGAACCAACTTTTTCAATCTCCAGTGCAAAGACATGAGAAGGTATCAATTGTTCTCAACTTTGGAAGTGGATTCAATATTCTTGCAGATCCAATTCTAACCTTCCCAACTGCTTTTCCAGCTGCGGAAAAATTCCAAAACTTTAGTCGGAAAAATTAATGAATTGGTTTTGCTTTTTGATTTTTATCGTTCCTTAGAAGCTTGTGTTCCGTGTGACCACAAAAGGCCATGGAGTAGGGAGTTGGCAATATTTACTGGTTTTGGCGTGAAGACCAAGAAGAGGAAGGTTCAATGTAAACCGGCTGAACTGGAAAGTTCATTTCCCTTATGTGGGGAGGAGAAGTCTAGAGGCAGAAAGACTGAGAACTCTTGAGCAGAAAAGAAGTATCAAACCACGGTCAGATACATCTCAGAAACTATACAGTTTGCGGATAAAGTAAAGCACAAAAAGCTATTGTGATAAGAATTGTAATAACAATTAGTCCATGTCATCCCTAGCCTACAATAAACGAATCAAATAAATCCGCTAGCACTATCCAACTCAATTTCAGTACCAGACTGCAAGTGATCAAAGCATTTTAGATCCTCCCATCTTTCAATGCCACTACCGTGTTTTCCTGCTGCTTCCTTTCTAAACTGGCGTAGTAGTACCAGGCAACGGATGTATCTGATATGATTGGTCTGTCTGAATTCCTTGTTGTGGTTAGTCTATTCGGATTGATCGGTGCCTAGAATTGGGAACAGAATACGCTTTTCGAAATGGATCGTTTGCCTTTTCTCGTACTATTATACTCCGGTAGAATTTTTGAAAGTTATCGTCACAAATTGTTGATATCTGCCAGGCATTACTAAATCATTCGTTCCTTTATTCATAATAGCAAAGCAATTTTAGCATTACTTAAGATAAGACACGAACAAGCTTCCGTTAATGAAGCCTTAAAGATAATATAAATTAACAACCCTAGGTCTATAAGTTAGCTAACGCATCGTATTCGTGATAGTCTTCGTGACAGTTAATAAATATTCCTCTTTTAAACCAACCCGATTAAGTCCGATCAAATCAAGGGCTGACGTAAATACCATGGCAGTGGTGGCTGACAGATGAAGATCTGCCCTCAAAGAGTCTCCCATAAGAAAGGTTTTTTCTGAAGGAGACGTACGGCAATGGAACCTATTAAAAAGACTGACTCACATGTTGATGAGAATGTGTCGGCGAAGAAGCTCCACCGGGATTCTCAGGGCCACGGATGAGAAGTTATTTTCGTTTTTTTTTTATCTTTTATTTTTTTTTTTTTAGGGGGAGGGGCCCCGGTGGGAGCCAAATAGTCCGCCTTAACGAGGAGTGTTTTTTAAATAACCAAAACACAACTCCACAGTTGTGGTCGGCTGACCGTCAGTAACGAATTTCAAGCCTCATGTTTTTTTACGAACCATTCTCTGCCCTTGTAGACTCACCTGTTTTAAACATTTCAATCCGTTTTCAATCTTTTCAATCCCTAGCGAGGAGCAAGAGCAGCAGTCGAGTTAAATTCATCAATTAAGGAGAATAAAATCGATCGGCCATTTCGATGTCGCCAACAACAATCAGTAATCAAGATGTTTCCAAATCCTCCAAAGTCTCGAGCCCCCGAAATCCCTTGATTTCTTTACGTTTTTCGTTCGATTTACGTTTTTTCAAACCGCAAATCCAACCAGAATCGAAATCCAGAAAAATCCCGCACCGTCGACGTGAACTTTGACATTTAGAATTGAAACAGCCGAGATAATCCGACCACAAAGCGATCGATTCTAGCAAAACCGGGGATTCGTTTCACAAACTGCTGCTAAATTTATACAAGCGTGATGAGCCGCGTTGCTCGTAAGAGAAAATCATTTGAAGACAGAAGGTGACTGAAAGGCCAGAAACTAGGGTCGAATGAAAAATAAGAAGATGATAAACATTAGCAAACTTAACGACCAAATGTCATAAATGGCAAAAAAATTTGTAATCCCCTTCGTCAACTTTCAATGAAAACGAGAAACGTCTGTACACTTGTTCCAGAGATTTTTGAGGTTTTAGAGGTTAACAAGGCACTGAACATCATAATTCTTACTCAGGGTAAATAAACAACAAGGGAAAATTAAAATGTTTGAAACAAATATTTTTTGTCTAACATCTCCCTGCATTTATTGATGATGGTAATCAAAACGACAGGTTTGATTAGTGAAAATTCCAAGAATTATTCTGAATTCTCAAGCTAAACAGTTAACTGATAAATCGTTCTGGTTATTACTTAGCAGCAGTTTAGGCACAAACATGATTCCACTCACTCTGGTGAATAGATAAAGTAGAATTTCTTTGTAACAAATTTGATCCCATTGAGTGCTACAGATAACTCTTATCATGCAAAAGACCTAGTAGATATACTTCAATATTGGTTCAAATTAATAATGAAAACAATTTAAATGAATAATTTGACACAAACACAAAGGCTTCTGACTTAGATTAAATTTGAAACAGAAATGCTTAAACTTAAAACATTCACCAGAGCTCAGAAAAATGTAAGCTGGACAGCTGGATGTTGTTCCCTCAAACATGAAATTTACAACTTGTTCCGTGCTTTGTCAACTTTTAAAGTCCTCGTTAAACATTTATTGAAGTCTGAAGTCGTGTCAGTCGTGACACGACGAGGTGACGAGCGAACATGTTAATCTCATTCACGAACGAAAACGAGGCACTCTTAAACATCGAATTTTATCACTAAAGCGATAAAAAAAAAAGTCAAACTGTCAGTTGATCAAACCTCTCCGATGAATTCTCAACATATTCAAGACTCACTTGTTGTAAATGAAGATTGAGACGGCATCGGGCAAAAAGAAAAAAACAAATTTCAAATCACAAATCCACGAAAGGGCAGACATTTGTAACAACCAATCGTCTCAGAAACTTTCTCGGCTACGAAATTCAGACTTCGGCATCACTCGACCCAAGAAAGTTCAGGCCGCGCGTCGAAGTGTCCTCGACGCTAAACATTTCGAAAAAATCTTCGAGATCGACTGATCGTCGCGAGGTCATCGAAATAAAAGTCAAAGTGACATCCGATTTCGAGCAACTCGTTCGTTCAAATTCACTCCGACGTGTTACGCAGGCTGAAGTTCCCGGTCCGAAATTAAGAGTTCCTCTTCCGTCTCTTTATATTTTCAAAGCCAGGATTTGGGCAAAAAAAAAACCTTCCCTCCTAAAATTTTCAAATTCTCCATTTTTACTTTTAGGCCTGATCTTTTTGAAATGCTAAGCTCTGATTGGCCCGCCGGCTACTTATATGTAACGCGTCCTTGCGTGCGCGTGTGCGGTTGTGAGTTAGTGCCGGGTTTTATTTTTAACTTCCTTGCTTCCCTCTCTTTTTCTCGTCCTTCTCTCCCTCTTTCCTTCTATCATCCTCTCACTTTCTGGTCACATCTCTCCTCCTATCGAAAAGAGTATAATTGTCTGATAGCTACTTCTAATACAAGCTTGCTATGTAATGTTCATCATAACCTCTGCCCGTGATGCCTTCATCTATCTCTTGTGCCCTGTCTTTGTCTCTCTGCCTGTGTCTGCTGCAATTTAGAAGTTTTATCTCTCGAACGATACCTGGCCATCCAATAAATTTCTAAGCATCCCCAACTCTCTTTGCTATCAGTGTTGTGTAGATGTGTGTGTGTGTGTGTTTGTGTGTGTGTGTGTGTTTCATGTAGAGGGACAAATATGTACATTTGTGCTTAACTTGTGCTCCTTGGCCTCAGTTTTTGAGTTCAAAACCCACTCTAGGAAACCATTGTTTCTGAACTTTTAGAGGGCGACTTGAAATCGTGAACGCTTGCTTCTTCTTGTTCTACTTGTTGTTCTAATGCTTCTGCTTATTGTTGTTGTTGTTGTTTGTGTGCTTGTTGTGCTTGTTGTGCTTGTTGAGCGTCCTTAACGAATGTAACCTTGCAAACGCGTGCCTAGATACCTCATCACTTCGATGTTCTGCCGACGAGCGAATAAGAAAAATCCAAGTTTATCGCTGACTATGTCCGTCAGTACGTTTGTCTATCCTTGTGTCTCTTCCTCCATCCTTGCTTGTATGTTTACTTCCTGTCATAATAACTGACTTTATGCTGAACTATCATAATTGGTCACAAAATATGCACTGTCCAATGTCGATTATAAGTGATATTCTATCGTAGGCTAATACATAAAACTTATAAAAACGTGAAGAATGTGGGCCTCACGTGGCCCTCTAAAACGTTTCTCGTGATGGGATGGATTCCCAGGGCTTTTGATGGAGTCGGACGAAGTGACTGGGTTTGAATTCTTCCGAAAGTCGATCTCCATGTTGATCAGGTGTTCATATTTTTATTGCTGGAGATTTTTCCGACTTAAAAATATTAGAATACGCACAAAATCGACTCATTTAAGGTGACACAGAATGTCATAGGCAGTCAGTCTATTATTATTATAGTCTACTAATTATTAGCTGAATTAATAAAAATTAATCTAAGTGTTGCTAAAAATGATAAAATAAGTTACATTCATTTCTTCATTCCTCTCCGAGGTTTTATCGATGGAGTTTTCTGGCACACAAAGAAATTATTCATCTTGCCTTCCTTCAAGCAATGGATAAATATCTTATTTGTTTATTACCCCTAAACGGGTCGACGACCGACCGAGGGAGGCCAAGGGACGTCGGCTGGCGGGCAATAAATTAAAGAAATTTCCTCCCAACGTGGTTCAGGTGTGGTGCTTTATAGACTTTGCAATCGGAAAGGTTATTATAGCCCGATGCAATCCTCAATTTTTGTTCTTTTTTTTTTCTGGGTCACTGTGTCAGTTCGAATTCGCTCCTCGACTGAGGTCGGTCCTTGTCTTCGTGAGGAGTGCACGTCCCTCATCATGTCGCGATGTTTCTGAGACTTGAGGACCACTTTTCAATCGGCAGTTTTCTCCTGAGGGATTTTGTCACCTAGTTATTTTGACGGGAATATTTTTTTGGGGTGTTTGAACTGTTTGAACACGATTTGCAGGAGGCTAATGGGACCTGATGGCCATGTTTAGCTTTTTTTCAGTTGATAAATAATTAATTATTACAATTATTTTATTATTATTATTATTCAATTATTATTATTTTTATTAATCAGTTATTATTATTATTATTCAATTATTATTATTATTCAGTTGTTATTATTAATATTATTATTATTCAATTATTATTATAATTTTATATTATTAGGCAAATAATTGTTTGCGACTGCCTATCAACATGACTTGGATTGGACGGTGACTCGGGGGATATCAACAAGGACACAAGCGTGAAATGCTTATTATTCCTTACAATGTATTTATTAAAAGAACTTGTTGATGACTAAATATTTCACGGTTCACTTAAATTTTATCCTTTTGTAGCTAACTTTTGTCTATTTCAGCCAAAAATATCTTCTAAAGAATGGTCTAAGAAAGATGTCATAGAAGGTTTAGTTCATCATTTAGTGGATATCATCTTGATGAGCGATAATTAGTGGCAAATTGTTCCAAAGACAATAAATCAAATATTTCGAGACCCATGACTCCTTGTTTGATAAATGTAAAGTCGCTTGGCTTTTTTAAGTTAAAGACCACTCACAAGATACGATGATCAAGACTTACAAGAGCAAGGCTTTACAGGTGATCCCAACCCCCAAGCCTAACCCATGTCTTCTTTTATGGACGCAGGTACAAATGAGGTCCAATAAATTGATTTTATAGTTTCATCAGCCTGTGATTTGAGACTTGGACTTACACCTGACTGCACTACAGGTCTTACTACAGGTAATAATTATCAATATCCACTCGAATGTGGACCAACTTGATGGAGCTTTTAGACAACACGGCTATAATCCAAACTAATGTTGCCGTGAAGCAGGTGTTCATTACATTTTCTTGGACATTTTAAAATGTTTTCGTTCGATGTTCAAGAAATACGTTGTTCTCCCAAACTAAGTCGAAAATAAGTCTGCTTATTGTTGTTGTTTGTGTGCTTGTTGTGCCTGATAGAGCGTTACTCATCATTGCAATGACAAAGAGGCTCATGAGCGCCAGAGATAAAGTTTCTTTCATCAGATGAAATCGATTGTCTCAAGTTATGCTTCATAATTCATCCTGAAAAGCAGATGTGTTTGACCCTAAAATTTTCGAAAAAAAAAAAAAAGTTAGATTATAGACTTTCCCGAAAGGCCATTAAGTTGATAATGATTTGTGGCTTGTTTGAAGATCTCGGATTTCCTGTTTATGTAATTTCAGACAATCCAGCACCACTCGGAGCCGTTCCGCCGACCTGGACGCCACAAATGACGAACAACAAGTGACCTTAAATTGCAAGCACCTGTTGAACTGGTTTTGACACAATTTTATGGAATTGACGATGAGAAAACTGCCTTCAAAACTACGTTCAAGTCTTCAAGTGATTTAATGACCAAATATTCGCCTTTAATTGAATAGTCGGTGGTCCCCTTATCACGTACAGGGATTGGAAGATCTGCAGGTGAATGTCGGGTAACCTTAGCATGACATTCTTAAGAATGTCAGACCACTGTAGATCCATTGTTTATCGAGAGTCTCCCAGTTTTCGATGTGAACTTCTCTATCCAGTTCGAGAGATGATAAGGCTTATATTTCTTGTCCTAGATAACATAGCATTACAAATTATAAAAAATATTTTAACAGAATGAAATCAATTCGTAATGATGAGTGACAAATTTTTTTTTTTTTATCTAAACATGTCAAAACCACTCGTTAAGAATAAAACCAATTTCTTCAAAGTTCAACTCAATTTCAACCCCTCAACGCGACTCAAATGGACCCAATTTATTCGGAGATCGGCGAAGAGTCCCGGCTAGCTAGACACTCGCTGCTCCGACAGAACCTCTCGTACCAGAGTACAGCGTCTAGACTACCTTGGCTGACAATCTTTGTGAGCATCAGACTACTCAAGGTCGAACCAATTAAAATTACATCAAGTTCTGCAGGGCGCCCAAGGATTGGAAGGCTTCTCTCTGCTGACACTATCACGAAAGTCTTCGTCGAGAATCGAACCCCTGACCTTAGGGAGACTATTTATTAATTCGCGAATGTATGTGTGATTGTGCTTGTGCGCGTTTGTGTGTATAAATTTGTGTGTGTACATGTGTGTGTGTGCATGTGTACTATGACGTTCAAAGCATAAGTTGATTGTTAGGATGGCTTCTTACAAAAAAGGTTCGAATTAATTAATTATTTTAATAAACATTATTATTGTTGTTTGGTTTTGTGTAATGTCATGAGGTCATAATGTGAATGGGTTTAGAATACATTTAGCTAATGACGTGATGTCGGTGCGCGCTATACAAATTGTTGGAAATGTTCGTTCTGATCAGTTAACTGGAATAAATATAATTACTTGTCTCGTCGAGTATAATTAATTAAAAATATTAATGGATACGTACGATCGAAGGACAGTTGAAAAATGTTGTAGTTTTTTTTTTTTTAAGAATTCAATTTGAAATTGCATTTTGGAATAGAGTCGAACCGAACCGGCGATGTGCTGATGTGCTGATGTGCTGATGTGCGATGTGATCTTGCATTATATGCTCTTGTCATGCAATGTAATTACAGTGAATCAATTCATTCACATGCATGATAATGCTCCAGTGAATCATGCCTCGCTCGTTCGTGCTTGTCGTCGTCGTTGTGAACCTTTATGTAGCGCCTAATCCTACTCACATCTTAGGATTACTCACGACTTGATAAAATAAGAATT